>PVKE010009633.1:0-44329 GCA_004027555.1 Craseonycteris thonglongyai | reverse complement strand
TCAATAATTTTTTTTTTTAATTAAAATTTTTTTTTTATTGTTTTGTTTTTTTTTTGACAGAGAGAGAGAGAGAACTGAACTGGGGGCACTCCCCAGTTCAGCATATGGATCCGCACGGGCCGGGGCCAGGATTCGATCCCTGGTCCCCAGCGCTGCAAAGTGAGCGCTTAACCCACTGAGCCATCCCGGCTTCCCCCCCTTTTTTTTTTTTTTTTAATAAATATATTTTATTTTTATTTATTTATTTATTTATTTTTGACAGAGAGAGAGAGAGAGAGAGAGAGAGAGAGAGAGAGCAAGAGAACTGAGCTGGGGGAGCTCCCCAGTTCAGCATATGGGTTCACACGGGCCAGGGCCGGGATTCGATCCTCGGTCCCCAACGTTGCAAAGTGAGCGCTTAACCCACTGAGCCAGCCCAGCTTCCCCAAAATTTCTCTTTCTGTTTTTTTTTTTTTTGTTAATTAATTAATTTATTTTGACAGAGAGAGAGATACAGAGGCAGAGACAGAGAGAGAACTGAACTGGGGGAGCTCCCCAGCTCAGCATGTGGGTCCACACGGGCCGGGGCCAGGATTCGATCCTCAGTCCCCGGGGCTGCAAAGTGAGCGCTTAACCCACTGAGCCATCCCGGCTTCCCCTCGTTTTCTTCCTGTGCACACGTAACTGACATTCCTGCGACCACCTGGTCACCCCAACACCCAGGAGGCCTGCCCCACGGCTCGCTTCTGCGAGCTGGCCCAGAAGAGGGCTTTAGCGCTGGGTCGCAGGACGTACGCGGAACTCTCGGTTCTCGGCCAGGCAAACCTGAAACCGTCCAGCCTCGTGCCGCGTGGATTTCCACGAGGCACCTTCACATCCATCGTCGTTTGTGGTCCTCGGAGGATGTATGGGAGGTATGTTCTGTGAACCTCATTCAAAAGTGAAAAGACTAAGCTACAGGAGGGAAGGAGGAGCCGCTGTCCAAGGCAAATGGCCAGTGAGGAGGGAGCAGACCCCGGAGAGATTGGGGGCCGGGTTCCAGACCACCGCGATAAAGCAAAGGTCGTAATAAAGTGAGTCGCACAAACGTTTTTGGTTTCCCAGGACGTACACAAGTTACGTTCACATTACACTGTAGTCTGTGAAAGGTGCAATAGCATTATGTCTGAAAAGACAGCGTACCTACCTTCACTGAAACGACTTTGTTGCTGAAAAACGCTCACCATCAGCTGAGCCTTCAGCGAGCTGGCGACTTTGTGCTGGTGAAGGGTCTGACCGTCTCGTTGTAGACAATGTAGTCAAATGCGGTACGCCTGTAGAAGCCCGTCTCTCTCTACCATCCCATCTAGCCCTCGTACACTCTGCAGGTCTGCACTCCTGGGCTAGGCAGGGAGGGCTGTGTAGTTTTGTGAGATATCTATCTTATTGCAGCCATGGAATCCATGAAAACCAAGTAGAGAAGTAAATGGAGATGATTTCCTCTGAATTGCAGTGGGGGAGGGATTCCCACAGGGCAGAGAATTATCTCATGCCTCATGGCAGCCAAGGGAATGAAGAGAGTTCCTGGTACCCAGAAGGCACTTAAATGAAAGACTAAATAATGGCAGAATAGGTGCAATAGAAGAGAAGAATCAGTCTTTCTGACTCGTCTTGCTTGAGCCTGCAGGTTGGTCAGCAACTTCCCGTTAGACCTATAGATATTCTAGTCACTGAAGGACTCTAACTTGTAACCTAGGAATTACTGAAACAACCTTCCTGTTCAAAGTACCTCCCCAAGGAGATAAGGAAGGTATGTACAAACATAACGATTGTTTATCAAAAGACTTATAGGAACCTGCGGCTGAGACCATGGCAACCAGAGTTTGTTGACCACAAGCAAAGAAGTTTTATCACCCTCCTTGGAGCTTTGATGATGTGCAGCTGCGGGTATCAATCACCTCCTGACCTCAAACCCGCCCCTCCCGGCCCTCTTCCCCTGGTACAAGGAGCCTGAAGTCTGCACTTTCTCCAGGTGGCTCTTCAGGTCGCTGGTCTGCGTGTTCTCTGCTGGCTGGCTTTCTGAATCAAGTCTCTTTCCTTGTCCCAGTGCTGTTATTTGGCTTATCAGCTACTGTGGGGTGAGCGGTGTGAGCTTTCCCTCAATTCCCGTTGTATTTCCTACACCAACAACCCGTGTTAATAAACTAGAATGCACTCTTGCACAGCTCTCTATGCTCACGCCACTACAGAGAAATACACTTGCACACGAGGTAAACACGTTTCTGTACGATGTAATTGCAATATAAAAGTGAGATCACTGTAGCTACTTCTCTCATTTGACTTTATTGTTCTTCATCTCACAACGTGCCATGAAAACCCCTTCAAGTCCACTGGTGGAGATCTAAACCCTTCTTTGTAATGGCGTCGATCACCCCATGGCGAGTAGGCACCGGAATGTATGTGAGCGTTTCCGGTTTCCCTGATCATGGCATTTCCTGCCCCCGTCTTTTTCACTACAAGCACTGTAATAGTATTGCTGACTAAACATCTTTGTCTACACAGTCTTTAAAAAAGGATGCTTTTATTTCTCTAGTTACAAATAATCCCAGGAGTGAAATTGCTGACTTGAAGTGCAAATGCATATTTCATTTAAGTGGCTGCTGCTGCATGGCTTTCCAGAACAGCGGTAACAGTTCACACTCCCCGTTAGCAGGAAACCAGAACGGCCTTTCCGGGCGCGCACAGCCTTAGGCAATAGCATTTAAAAGTTCTAGCCTGTCTGACAGGACCCGGTGGGTTTTGAGGGACAAGAGGTCTAGGGGAGGCTGAGGGGTCCGCATGGTGGGGTGGTGCTTTGATGTGTGTGTGTGGGTTGTCTGCTGGCCCCTTACCCCATTTCAGCCAGAGCTTCATAATTTTCATCTATCAACTCTCCCACAGGCTTGATGAAAGGGATCTTCTAGGGGTAAAGGAATATTTGACAGCCCGGTCTCGGAGCTACGTGTGCAGGGGGGGCGTGGACGATTTTCAAGCCTTTGTTGATAGGATGGTGACTTAATAATCCGGGGCCTGGAAGGGGGACTTGGAGGGGGGCCGACGGCCCAGCAGCACGCTGGGAATGAGGCACTGACCTGGGGGGTAGTGGGGTGACAGGAAGCCGGTGCCTTTGGGAGGTCATCAGGTTTGGATGAGGTCAGGGGGTGTGGAGCCTCCTGCTGGGACCGGAGCCCCTGTGAGGTCGCCCTCTGCTGGTGGAAAGGAGCTCGGCTCGTCTGCATGACACCCTGGTGTCCCCATCTTACCAGGGTCCGCTCATGCCGTTTCTCAGGGTTCCAGTGTGAGCGCCTTTGTGGAAGCTCAGGTCCCAGGCACAGGTAAGGGCTCCCTGCTTTTATCTCCCGTAGTCCCCCCGCTGTCCTCTGTACCAGGCCTCATTACAGAGGACAGCCTGTCCCCTCTCGCCCCTCCCTGCCCAGCCTCTCCTGGGTGGGAGGGGGTAGACATGCAGAGGACTGGGGCAGCCAGGCTCCAGCCCTGGGCTGTTGGCTGTCGGAGGAGAAAGCGGAGCTGAGCGCTGTCCAGAGCGCTCCCAACACCCCTCTCAGAACTCAACCACACAAACTGCTTTGAGGTCTTTGGATCCCCCGAGCTGGATTTGGGGTGCTGGCTCTTGCTGCGGAACCCCGAAGATCTCTGGTCCCCGTGTCTACCATGGCCCGTGAGGGTGGCGGTCCATGATGTCGTCTGGGGAGCCCAGAAGCGCCTAGGAGGGGGTGATGGAAGGGGGGCGGGCGTGAAGCATGGGCCCCTGGATGACAGGGGCCCTGGGCGCTGGGGGGTGTCAGTGGTTCCCATCATGGGGGGGCCCACGGCCGTCAGAGAGGAGCACACAAGCTCCGCCCTCTAATAACGGGGCTACTCTCTTGGGAAATTCAAGACACCTTGGGAGCGGATCCTCTTGGTCTTGATGACGTTCAGAGCGGGCATGGCCCCAGCCTGTCCCCAGCCGCTTGTCCTCGCCAGCCCGGGGGGCCCTCCCGCCACGTCGCTCTCCCTGGCTTCTGGACAGCGACCTCAGCCGCGCTGTCCTCCCAGCTTTCCCTTGCCTGGCCGGGGAGCCCAGAAGCAAGGCTGCGGCCCTAACCACCGAGGGACACGTCAGAAGCTCCGGGGCCCAGCGGGGAGGGCCCGGTCCTGGCCTGAGGGGAGCAGCCCCCGCCCCCCTGGACTTGGAGTCGAAGGGTAACAGAGGGCTTCTCTCTGGGTGGGTCAGAGTGAACCCGACAGGGATCCCTCCCTTGCCCTGCCCACCTAATGCCGGGAACGACGTGACCTTGGCCTCCTGGGCGCAGCAGTCGGCGGGTGGGGTATCCGTGAGGGATTGGGAGACACCAGCCCTCTCCACTCAGAAAAGCGGGCTGCCACGCAGTCCGGGGCCACGCGCAAGGCCGGCCAGCAGGGGGCAGCCGTGCCCCACGAGCTGGAGACAGGCAGGTGCCGGAGGGAGCCACCGGGGCTCCCACTAGTGGGCAATGGCTGGGTGGCGGCTGGTGGACGTGGAGGTGAGGAGGGCTAGCGAGGGGCTCACCCCACTTCACGTCCTGGCCTCGGAAGGGCAGGGAGGGTTGCGTGGTGTTCTGGGCTCTGCTCACCAGCAACTCAAAGCCTGCGTCTCGGGGATTCCGGGTGGGGGAGGTTGGGTTTGGCTCGGCCTCCTCCCCGTCCGGTGGCCCCTGGTCTTGCGGAGGAGTAGAGTCCTCTACCGCTCAGGACAGCCTGCTGGCTTTCCTCTCATGCCCGAGGAGGCCCTCCCCCGGGACTCTCCCTCCCCCAAAGCTAGCAACGCCATCTGCATGCGTGTGGTTGTGTCCCAAGGCGGGAAATCTTTCTTATAAACTTTCCAGAATCCCTCTCCTCGCATCACCCGGTCCCCACGGGCCACTCCCAGGAGCAGGGAAGCTGGGAACTGTTTCTGGCCTTGTCAGCCGTTGTCATGGAAGGTGGGCTTGGACGGTCGAGACAGTGACCGCTGCAAACCCAGAGGATGGAGAAGAGCGATGGGGTTGCCGCTGAGGAGGACGGAGACACCGGGTCCTTGGGGCTTGAAGGAGGAAGAGGGGGGAGCTCGGGGCTTAAGAAAAGCCTACGTGTGGGGGTCCACAGTGCGGCCCGGGTTGTGTGTTGGGGGTGAGGGTGCCCTGCCCCCTCTGCACCGGTGCTGGAATTAATTGGGTCTGAGATCAAAGCCACCCCAGTCTGTTTTTCCTCCTGCCAGTTTTAACCATGAGGAGTCGCCTGGAACCCACACGGCAGAGGCTGGCACTGTGCCCTTGTGCCCTGAGTGTCCCTGGAGATCAGACACTCCTGGACGGGGTTGGAGAGGAAGAACTGGGAATCTTCCAGAACCGGAACCTTCTAGAACCGGAATGTCCTGCCCTGCGCAGCAGGAGGAGAGCGTGGTGCTGATGGAGTCGAGAGCAGGCGCATCGGGGTCCCACCTTGGGGCGGGCGAGGGGACCCCGTGCTCTGATATGACCTGGGCTGGAAGTCAGGGGCCTCCCTGTGGGGAGCCTGGGGGGGCTGTAAGTGTGAAGGGGGTGCTCTGCAGAGACAAGGCCGGTCAGGGGGCTTCGAGGAACTGGCCCAGAGAGCCAGAGGAAGGGTTTGGGGGGCCTAACTAGCCCAGCTCCCAAAGTCAGCCCATTTTGCCACCTCTGGGGTTCCCAGGGCCCGAGTGGGGACCTGACCGTGTCACCGTGCACCTGCCACACTGTCCTGGGCAGGGCTGTGACCCTGGGTGTGCGATGAGCACAGACTGGGATGGGGGAGAGGTGACTCACGATGGGGCTCTTTAAACATTGGGGGTGGGGATGCGTTTTGTTCCAGAGCACAATGTCCACACACGGCACCTGCCACCCAAGGCCTCCCCGCAGGGCCTTCCCCTCCAGTCATGTGTCAGCAAACTCCTTGGCTTGTCATGTCAGCTGTCAGCCCCACCTCTGAAGGAGGCTCAGGGTTCCGGTTGAGGTTTGGTTGTGCCCCCCACCAGCAGGGTGGCAGAGGGCCAGTCCCTGGGTGTCTCCCAGCCTCCGTCTTGTCACCTACACACCAGCAGCGGGCGCTGGGCTGCAGGAACTCTGGAGCCAGTTGGGATCAGTCCTCGGTTTCCTCACTCAGAAACGGGCCCTGGATTGTTTAGATCGAAAGCCTTGCCTGGCACCTGGTTGGCATTCCTACACCGCAGTGCCCTCCGCTTCCTTCTCCGTGTTAGGTCCTAGTTTTCAGCCTTTCTCTCCACCTGTGAACTGCGCTACCTTTGGCCAGAGGCAGGGTTCACAGCCCAGGAAGAAACAACACAAAACGGTCCGCATTTCACTGAGTCATGATGAGGGATTAACATTTGACTATTGTCCTGAGATTTAATGGGATTAAGAGGATTTGAAACGTCAGGGCTACAGGGGTGGAGGGAAGAATTACTGGTAATCTCCAGGAAAGAAGCCCAAAGCGTGACCCGTTCAGCCCGGGGGACGGTTCAGACGCGGGACGGTGTGTGATTGGATTGAGATGCAGGCGGACAGGGGGTGGCTGAGGAAATGGGGAAGCAGTTCTCGGCCCCTGCAGACCAGCTCTCAGCTGAACTTGGCCTTGTGGGCTCTGGGCCTCCTCACCTCTGGGCCCAGAAGGAAAAGGGCAACTCGACTTCTCAGGGTCAAGGGAGAACTTGAATAAAATTCATGGTTGGGTTTTATTTTATTTATTTATTTATTAAAAAAAATTTTTTTGGTTGGGTTTTATTTTGTATTTAATTTAATTAAATTAGTTAATTAATTAATTAATTAACTAATTAATTTACGGCTGGGTTTCAGAGCTCTCAGATTTAACGGTTTCCCTCCAGTGGTGAACTGTGCCCAGTCGTGTCCTTGAACACTGATTATGATGTATTCTCTTGCCACCAGGGTTCCACTGCCACGACCCTGCTACCCACAGTCACTTCGGCTACTGTAGAGTCACGGCTCACAAAGAGGGTAACACAAAACCTAAAAATAAGCCTACCAGTATTTAAAATAGGTGGCAGGGGAAGCCGGGAAGGCTCAGTGGGTTAAGCGCTCACTTTGTAGCACCGGGGACCGAGGATCGAATCCTGGCCCTGGCCTGTGTGGACCCATATGAACGGGGGAGCTCCCCCAGTTCAGGTCTCACCGGGTTGAGACCCCGGCCCAGTTCCTGCCCTGTGCAGCCCCGCGCCCACCTGTGGAATGAAACTATGTGGAAAAACCGATGATGTGCAACTATGGAGACTGTTCTGGGCCCTCCCCCTTCTCTCTGTCTCTGATTCTGTATCTCTATCAAAAACAATAAAAATCATAAAAAAAAATTATTCAATTAAAATACGTGGCAGAGGGGAGGCCAGGAAAGCTCAGCGGTTGAGCGCTTGCCTTGCAATCGCAAGGTCCAGGGTTCGATTCCCGGTCCCGGCCCGTGCAGACCCACATGCCGAACTGTGGCACAACTGGTAACTACCAGGATGGTGGTGAAGGTTCTTGCCTCCTACACGGGAGGCCTCCAGTTTGGTTCCTGTCCTGCATGGCCCCACATCTACCTGTGTGGAATGAAACCGTGCCAACTAATGACGTACAACTGTGGAGACGGCTCTGGGCCCTCCCCCCTTCTCTCTGTCTCTCACTTCCTTTGAAACAATAAAATAAATCTTAAAAAACAAAATGTGTCTACTTGGCTCTCTCTCTGTGCCAGGCGCCATGCTGACCCTTTATAAGCGTTGTCTTGTTTAACCCTTAACAACTCTGCAAAGTGCCTATTATCACCCCCATTTCACAGGTGAGCAGCCCAAGGTGTAGAGAAGTGACTTGTCAAGGTCACACAACCAGGGAGTGGAGGAGCTAAAATTCCTGTCTGTTGGTCCTCAAGGCCAGTGCCGTTCCCCTGAAATTGCACACACCAGCCCTGGGACAGGGTCTCCCACGTCTACGTCATGAGCCTGGCCTTTGACCTCTGTGATTTTAATATGGTGAAAACGTTGGCACATCTGAGCTTCCTTCCAGGGGATGCCTGCTTTCCAGAACTTTCTGATTATAATATGTTCAAGTCCTTGCATAAGGAAGCCCAACCCTCGGTTTCTTTCCTGGTGACTCCAGGGCAGGGAGGAGAGGGCGGGAGACACAGGGGAGGAGGGAGTGTCATTCCACCCACGCAGGCGGCAGGTGACGGGTTGGCCTCCCTGACCCCTGTCATTTGGGAGGGGCTTGCAGCTCCATGCCATTGGAGTTCTGGGTGGTTAGCACTGGGAGGGTGGCACGTAACCTCATGCTCTAGAGGAGATTTGCTTGCTACTTGCTTCCCCTCAGAGGCAGAGAAGACGGGAACACCTTCAACGAGACGGACACGAGTTGGTTTCTGAGGAGCAGCATCACAGACCCTGGCCAGGGTAGCTTGACCAGACCTCATCTTTTATGGTCCAAGAAAAACAGGGAGAGCAAAAGAGTGCTTACACACGCACATGCACACACACACTCGCATGCACACACGCACAACAACAAATAACTCAAGGAATTACCCAATCACCCACCAGTGTAAGGTATAAACAAACCCTTATCAAAGACCTCAACGTAAGAGCCGAAAGTATAGAACTCCCAAGAAAACAGGGTGAAGGGTGCGGGGACTTCATGACATTGGCTTTGACAATGAAAGCTGGCCCTGCTCACCTCCTTTCCTTGCTGGGATGGTGGGTCCCTCCCCCCACAACCTTTGGTCTCTGATGAGCTCGGATGAGGACACATGTCTCCTTTGTCGGCATCTAAAGCAGGGTCTACGGAGAGTCAGGGGCAGGAGAGGCCCTTCGGGAACGCCCAGCTGCCATCCCGGTGGTTGCCAGGTGCGCCACAGGTCAGCACACGGGTTTGCACGGGCCAACGCTGGGGTTCGATCCCCAGGTCTTCTGGTTGCAAAGCAAGCTCTCAATCTGCTAAGCTATCCAGGCCTCCCTCGTTTTGATGCTTGAAATTTCTGTCAGTCTTCTTTCTTTTCAGGATGCATGTTTGGCTTGTCCTGGTACACTTCCCATCCTGTTTCAATTATGATATGGATAAATAACTGAAAAAATATACATAATTCATCTCACATGAAGGCTTACACAAAAGACAGCTGCATATAACGTCGCTGTATTATATTGAGATGCACCATTATTGGATTAAATTACTCAAGTACTTATGTTATTGGTAAATGTTGTCTTTGAAGTACATACTTGTTCCTTCATTTCATTTTATTGCATTGGTGACAATTTTGTGTGCTGTTTCACTGGGACAAGATGTTTCAGATTAGCTAAGTTGATAGCCAACATCCTAGATCAATAAGTCATGCAGCTTCACAGAGGTGTTTACTCACTGTTTGCAGCCATTCATTCGTTACAGGCTGTGTCTTTCAAACACAAGCATCCTGCTAAATTCTATTTTGCTTGATCCTCATAAAACATCGTAGCGTGCGTTTGTAAGTGTATGTGCTTTTTTTTTTTTGGTTACTGAGTACATTATTGAGATGAGAGAACTTCTGTTTAATTAAGTGCCAATCAGAACTGAATGCCCTACTTCTAATTTTATCCTTCTGTTGACTGGAAGAATTTTCACAGCTTAGCTTCTGGCCCCTACACTTCAAACCCTGTTCCCTCTGCACTGTCCACAGAGTCCCGGGGCTGGGCATGGGGAAGCGCTTTGATACTATGATCCGGCTTCTGGACTTTGCATGTCCTTTCATGATGCAGGTGGGCAAACTCAGTGGGTGGCCGGAGTCTTCCCTACAGCCCTTCCCCTACTGGGCTGGCTAGCAATTAATTAATTATACATGGAAGCGAGTGCTGACATATTCATTTTATTGCTGCATGGCAAGTTATTATACATTTGATGGTTAAAAACAACACCCGTTTATTATCTCCCAGTCTTATATGTCAGAAGTCTGGGCGGATTGGGATGGGTTCCATGCTTACCGTCTGTCTCAACCTGAATCAGGGTGTATTAGTTAACTCGGGCTGCCGTAACAAGATGCCAACGGTTGGGTGGCTTAAACAGCAGACATGTATTTCTCACAGTTTTAGAGAAACAAATTAGTGTTGGAGGAAAGAGGTCCACAGTCCAGGTGCCATGAGGGTTTGAGAGAAGCTTTAATGAATACCAGGCTATCATTGGAGGATGTTACGTCACAACTCAATGCTCTGGAAACTGATAATTAAAGGGGAGAAATTAAGCATATCTCTCTGGTATAAATTGCATTTGAGGATAACCAAATAGCCTAGGACTGGATGAGAAAATGTTCTTGTATTCAGAAGAATCATAGATAATCAATGCCTAAGAAATGATACAATTACAAGCCATCATTTGGAATCTCAAATGAGTAAAACAGTCAGGTAGCGATCATCGCTAGATGGTAAAAGCATCAGGTGGACTGTTGATGGAGAACTTCTCAATGGGTCTATTGACTTTTATAGACTACTTCATCCAATGACAGCAGAAAATACATCCTTCTCAACGGATACAGTACATTCATCAAGATAGACTGTCTTGGGGGAAGCCAGGATGACTCAGTGGGTTAAGCTCTCACTTTGCAGCTCCAGGGACCGAGGATCGAATCCTGGCCCTGGCCCATGCAGACCCATATGCTGAACTGGGAGCTCCCCCAGTTCAGTTCTCTCTCTGTCTCTGTATCTCTCTCTCTCTCTCTCTCTCTCTGTCAAAAAAAAAATAAAAGAAAAAGATAGACTGTCTTATGGGCCATCAAACACGTCTTAGCCAACCTAAAACCATAGAAATCTTATAATGCATGCTCTTAAACCACAGTGGAAAGAAAATAGAAACCAATGACAGAAAGATGGTTGAAAATTCTCCCTTTTTTTTACAGATCAGACATCACACTTCTATATAAGACATGTGTCAACAAAGATGTCTCAAGAGAGAATAAAAAAAAATACTTTGAACTAAATGAAAATGAAAATACAACGTACCAAGACATCATTTGGCGATGCCACAAAAGGAGTGCTCAAAGGGTGATTTTTAGCAGTGAACTCGCATGCAAGGAAAGAAGGAAGATCTATAATCAATAACGTAAATTTCCATTTTAGGAAACTTAATCGTTAGCACTGCACTTGGCATAGATTGTTCATAAACGGTGGTGCTTTGGTTAGTAGTTATTACCTCTCAACGTCCAGGTGGGTAAACAGAATCCACAGCTCTTAGACCTCAACAAACCCCCATCTCAACTCTGACCCCTTGTCTCCTAACACATTCACCCAGTCCCGTGGGGCTCGTGACGAGACAAGCGTTCAGGGTGAGGTGGCTGGGGTGGAGTGTCCTCGGCAGGCCCCGGGGTTCTGCTGGGAACCTCCGGGAAGGGCTGCCCTGCTCCGGGAAGCTGTAGGACACAGCCAGGGGTCCTGGTCGGAGGCACCAGGCCAGCTCTGAGCCATGTGGACGTTCTTGCTCTTTTGCCCAAAACCACACTTTCCACGGGTCTTCCTCCTCTGGAGGCCTTGTATCGGGTTAGTGATTTGGGTTGGTCCCTTCCGGACGCCTTCCAAGACAGGGGGACAGTAATCAAAGCATCTGCCTTGGGAGACAAAATTGCTTGCCCAGTGCTGATCGTGAGTGGTGGTTCTTTTCTTATTGGCTCTCATTCCTCAATGCCCCAACGGGGGACCAGAACCCGTCTCCCTTTTCACACACCTAAAGCTTCAGACGTGGTTCCACGCCAAGGTGAGCTGGCTGCATAGCCCATGGGGACAGTCTCAGCACCCTGCTATGGAGGTGAGTGATAAGGAGATGCTGGCGTGTGACTTGCCTGTTAGTCACAGTGGCTGCAAACACTGAGGCCTTTGACAGCCAACAGGCTGTTCTGACGTTGGCCCCTGTGACCGGGGCTCTGTGTCCCGAGCCTCATCCCTTCCTCATTCCTTCAACACTCAGGACTGACACTCTGGAAGCCCACCCGGGCCCTTCCTTCCACCTTCCCAGAAAGACTGACCAGTCCCCAGGGGGACATGAGGTCACAGGTGGAAATCCCTGTTCCCCTGAGCAGGAAGCTATCTCAAAGGGAGACAAGATGATGAAGAAAGAGCATGGGGCAACTGAGGCAGAGTTGCTGGGAATCAGGCCACATTCCGACAGATGAGGCCGAACTCGGAGGAAGCTTGTGAATCTCATCTTGAGCCAAAGGAGGCGGACACGGGAGAATAGAGGAGGCGTGTTTCTACTCATGTGAAGTTTAGAAAGCCAGCAAAACTGCCGTGCTTGGGGATGTGTGCTTAGGTGGAAAGAGGTAAAGAAAACAATGAGAGAGCCTTATCATCTAAGTCCAGAGGGAGGTTCTTGGGAAAAGAGGGGTGCAGAGATGGGTGGGGGCACAGGCAGCGAGCCGTCTGATTCCCTGGGTGACAGTCACAGGCCATACACACAATTCATTGCGCTGTATGTTTTTATTTGTACTTTTCTGGGATGATAGGTCAATATCAAATAAAAAAAACTCCAAGTAAAACATGAACCGAACTAAAACATGGACTAAAAGAAGTACTTGCATCGGCAGGAATGCATACAAAGAAACAGAAACAATATGCTGGTTTTTTTGGGGGAGACTTGAAGGGGAATGGAGATTAGAAGACAGTAAATGAACAGCTAAGAGCCCTATCGGCAGGTCCAGGATGTTTAGATTCTGGACGCCCAGGATTTTGAAGAGTTCCGCTTCTGAAACCGAAGGCCGAGCACTGAACAAAAGGAAAATGTAAATATAAAGTTCAAAAGCGAATCGTAAGCTTTGACATGGTTCCGAGTTCAGGCACGACACCAGGGCCTGAGCGGGAATGCAGTCTCAGGTCCCTGACCCGAAGACACCCTAACTCCAATTTCCCCATATCCTTCCCGGAGGCAGGTGACAATTAATTCCATGGGCGAATCGGGGGTGGGGAGCATGCTGGTGGGAATGTGACATCAGTGGGGACAGAAAGGCCAGCTGCAGGGGGAAGCCGGGATGGTTCAGCGGGTTGAGTGCTCTCTTTGCAGCTCTGGGGACCGAAGATCGAATCCCGGCCCTGGTCTGTGTAGACCCACATGCTGAATGGGGGTGAGCGTCCCATGCGGGAGGCCCCCAGCCCAGTTCCCGCCCTGCACGGCCCCCGCCCACCTGTGTGGAACGAAACCATGTCGAAAACTGATGACGTACAACTATGGAGACGGCTCTGGGCCCTCCCCCTTCTCTCTGCCTCTGTCTCTCTGTCAGAAAAGGAAAAACAATAAAATAAACCTTTAAAAAAACCAAAGGCCAGCTGCAGCATGGAGGCCCAGTGCCCAGGAGGCCTGAACCGGGCTCAGAGGTGAGGCTGGACCTGGGGCCCCCAAACCTGCGGTTTCCCCCCTCCCTGGGAGGAGGGCCCGAGGGGAGCAGAGAACAGGAACATTACCCCTGGTGAGTCAGCAGGGCAGCTCCCAGATGCACCCAGGCCTCAGCGTCACCTCCACGCAGCGGCTTCCCGCAAGGGGTGGCCTGGCAGCTGCAGGTTGGGACAGAACCGACCCTGGGGCTGGCCACCGGCTACTGAGCCACGGCTTTGCATAGAGGAAGGAGGAAGATCCCTGAGGACATCCCAGGCAGGAGGGGACAGTTACCCAACGCCCTGCCTCATGGCTCACTCCCTGGCGGCCGTCACCCAGGAGGCCAGACCAAGAGTGGGGGGCGGGTGGGGCTGCAAAGTGATGTTCACGGGGGTGGGGCTCCAGTCAGGACTCAGGGTTCTGACCTCGCGTCTCCCCTCCCCAGCAGGGGGCATGCTGAGCCCGCAACCCTCTCAGTGTCACTGTGGGGCATGACACGGGTCACCCCCAGGGCAGTGAGGTGACCCAGCTGCCCTCCTCTGGGCTTTGAGTCCCCAGGACCAGGGCCCCACGGGGACGCACGTGGGGCATGGTGGGTGACAAGTGAGGCTGTGAGCGAGGGGTGGGTGGCCTCACACCCTGATGCGCTGGCCACATGGGGGACGGGGGTGTGGCCGCCTGACGTCTCAGTTCCCCTCCTCACGTCACCGTGGGGGGAGCAGCACCACCTCCCGATGTGACGAGGCCGAGGGGTGTGGGACGGCAGGTGCTGGGGTCCCGGGCACGTGAGGGGCACACGGACCCGTGGGGGTGGTGACATCAGTGTCGGGATGACTGTGGACAGACCGGCTGAGCCCACCCCCTGCTGACCCCAGACGCTGGTTCCGGCCTCGTCAGGTGCAGAACCCCAGTCTCCCCGACCCCGGGCCCTGCCCTGTGTGACACATGCCTCTGGCTTCCCAGCCCCAGCTCCAGTGGGGACCGTCCCCTGGGAGGTGGCTGGGATCCTACGGGAAAAGGCCCCACACACCTGGGAGGCGCGTCCCACCCACCCGAGTGGGGCAACACGGAGCCAGGAAGCCCAGGGCGCCTGGGCGGAGGAGCCCCGAGCCTTATAGAGGGGCCGGCGGTGCCCAGACCCCCAGCTCACTCGTCCCCTCCTCGCTGATCGGTCCTGCAGCGGCGGTGAGTCTACACCCGGCTCCTGGCTTCCCCAGCAGCGGCGTGGGGGCCGCGTGCCCCGCTGTGTGCAGGGCCAGGACCCGTGAGGGCAGCCTGGGTCCTGCTCAGCTCTGCCCCCCGGGGGGCTGTCACCCCATTCCCCCAGGTCCCCATGGACAACAAGATGGGGCCACCGTGTCCCCATGGCTCTTGGGCTCGGCAGTGGTCACTCCTGAGCAAACGTCCCCTGAGGGGCTGAGGCCACTCCACGCCTTCTTCTCCTTGTCATCTGTCCTCTCAGGACTCGTCTGCCTGTCAGGCCCTGGGTGGGGGAGGACCCTCTCTGTACCCTAACCTCGTGGGAAAGCGAGTGCCCCTAATGATGTCGTGAAGGTCCTTCTACCCTAGTCCTGGGACCCCCACTCACCATTGTCCTGGTGAGGAGACCACCTGACCCGGGCCAGGAACTGACCAAGCAGAGGGCCCCCACCCCCCAGGGGGGAGGCCCACGGCCTTCTGGGTACAGGGCTGGGCTCCGGCCACGGCCAAGTTCACAGAAGACCTTGGCGGGTCACCTTAGCCACGTAACAGCCTTCCTCCCAGACCAGGAGGGGACGTGGTTGTGTCAGCCAGTGAGCAGCGCCGGCGTTTCTCTCGGCACTAATCTGAGACCCACTGCGGCCCGTATTGTCTCTCCCGTGGGGATGGACTCCCAGCCCTTTGGAGCAGAGTCGGCTTCATAATCATCGTCACTCCCCAGGGGTCTTGTTCCCAAAGCAGCCCAGGAAGCTCAGACCAGCTGGCATGTGGTTCTGTCCCCGTGACTCTAACCATGACGGTGACACGAAGGACGTGGGGTGGAGCCGTGTGAAGTGGGGGGCTGTCCACGTGCTGAGTCTGACTTGGGTTCCCCTCTGGCTTCGGTCCGCTTCATCATGGTTGCGCGCCGTCCTCTGCTACGTGTCCCGTGTCCCTGTCCCCGGGGGGCGTCTGTGTTCTCCTCCACGTCCCTGGACTCTGACCCCGTGAGCCCCCGTCCCAGCGGGCCCCGCCTCCTGCTTCTGAGCCGCCGTCTCCTCGGGAACCCGGCCCCTTCGCTGCACCTGAGCCGCCTCGTGGCCCCTCAGGCCCCACCCGTTGGTCCTAACTTAGGGACTTGGGCCGGGAAGGGTGACTGAGGCCCCTGTGTCCCCCTGGCAGCTTCTCCAAAAGCCAAGATGAGCCACACAGCCGTGGAGGAGGCCGTGCTGGGGCTGGTCCGCCTGTTCCACACATTCACCCAGCCCGACGACACCATCGACCAGCCGGGGCTGCTGGCATGCTGAGGGAGCACTGCCCCCGCTTCCTGCAGGCCTGTGTGAGTCGGGGGGCTGCACCCAGGACGCTGCGGGGTGACCGGACGAGGCAGCCCTGCCCTCGGATCCCCAGTATTCTCATCTGCAGAAGGGCCGGGCGGGGCACCCCGTCCCTGCTCAGGGGCAGGGTCGGGAGGTGACATGTGGCTGAGTGTGATGCGTGTGCCTAGAAATGGTCCCCACGGGGGTCCCACAGCGCCGCTGGGAGGGCGTGCACGGGCCCCGCCCACATGTCACAGGCCCCGCGGGACACTCAGGTCCCCATGCGCAGACCCCGCCTCTGAGGCTCCCACGAGGGTCACTGAGATCAGAGGGAAGGGGACAGGGATCCGCTCGGGGCTGGACTGGACACCCCGCTTCCCAGGGGAAGAGGCTCCTTCGCAAACCCGATGTCCTGTGACAGTCAGAATGTATGGAACTCATGACAGGTGGGGGGTGACGGGGGGGGCACACACACTGTGTGAGCAAGAAGGGGGAGCCCAGAGTGTGGGAGACTCCGGAGCTGAATAGAGGACAGGGGGGATGCTGAGCAAGAAAGAGGCTTTGGGCCCGTGTGGAGGGGAAGCTGGTGTCCCCCCCACGTCCCCTCACCCCCACCAGGCGCTTCTCCCCGTCCCCCTCCGCCTCATGCTTGGGGACTGAACCTGACTCGTCTCGTGCCTTTTCCCACAGGACAAAAGGGGCAAAGATTACCTGTGCCATGTCTTTGAGGACAAGGACAAGAACAAGGATCTGAAGATTCAGTTTTCCGAGTTCCTGTCCTTGATCGGGGACATCGCCATGGACTACCACAACCAGAGCCACGGCGCGGCGCCCTGCTCCGCAGGAGGCCAGCGAGCAGCCCGATAGGGGCCCCCCGAGACCCCGACCGCAATAAAGCATGTGTCCCCCGATACTGGCCCGTGTCCTTGTCTCCGGCCCTCACTCTGTCTGCACGGCCGCTTCGGGGTGAACCTGCTTGTGGGGCCTGCACGGGCCGGGCTGGCTCCAGATGTGCCCGCGGGCGCCCTCCCTGGGGCCTGCAGTGTAAGCGGCCACCTGTCCCGGGAGGGCTTGTGTCCAGCTGTGTCCCTGCTCCCTGGTGCAGCCACACGCGGGGTCGCAGAGCTGGGCCACGCCAAACCTCCTGCCCGGCCCGGCCATGCCCTCCCTTGTTCGGTGTGTGTCAGCGTCTGGGGTCAGGAAACCTCAGTGACCAGCCGCTGAGGCCTCAACATGATGCCCCCTGCCCACCGCTCCTGCCCCCGCATGGCCCCAAGGGCACAGGGGACATGGCACTGGGGACACAGGGCCTCCTGGGAGGACGTCGGGGACACAGGGTCCCTTGTCACTGTGAACGGGACACTCGGCAGTGCCCAGAGGCCTGGGTCCCATCTCCCACCTGCAGGAGACACATGCGGTGTGTCCCGCGTCCATGGAGGGCTTCTCGCTGCTTCCTGAGCATCTCAGTCCCTGGATCCTCCCCGCCCTCCACGTCAGGGACATTCTTTCCTGATTATCTCTGCATACAGCTCATCACACTCTCTTAGGAGTTTCTTTTCCCACACCTGTGTCAACCCCGAGAGGGGATCTCCTTGCGGGCAGGGACTGATCATGTCTCTGGACCAAAATGAATACCTGGGGAAGCCAGGATGGCTCAGTGGGTTAAGTGGTCACTTTGCAGCCCCGGGGACCGAGGATCGAATCCCGGCCCCGGCCCGTGTGGACCCATATGCTGAACTGGGGAGTTCCCCCAGTTCAGTTCTCACCGGGGTGAGACCCTGGCCCAGTCCCTGCCCTGTGCAGCCCCACGCCCACCTGTGGAATGAAACTATGTGGAAAAACCAATGATGTGCAACTATGGAGACTGCTCTGGGCCCTCCCCCTTCTCTTTGTCTCTGACTCTGTATCTCTCTCTCTCTGTCAAAAACAATAAATCTTTTTTTTTTAATTTTTATTTATTTACTTATTTATTCATTTATTTTTATTTTTTATTGTTTTGACAGAGAGAGAGAGAGATAGATAGAGAAAGATAGAGAGATAGAGAGAGATACAGAGACAGAGAGAGAACTGAACTGGATAACCAAAGGGATTCGCTTTCTCTGAGGCCACGTTCACTGACGGTGTTGGGAGGTGACCCAGGAGTGGCCTGGGGGGTCCACCTGCTCAAATTGGGGGCATTGTCTGTGGAGGATCCACTCAAAGTTGCCAAGACCATTCCCAGTCTCATGAGAGTCAGGCTGGGGCGTCGAGGCCGAAGCTGGCAAGTTGGAGGAAGAGGTGGGGGCATCCCAAGAAGGCTCCCCATTGCACCTTGCTAGTATTATTTTTACGGGCATGTGTCTTCTGAAACCTTCAGGAGGGCAGAGCGGGTTTCTTGTGTATTTGTGTGTCACTCTCTCTCCAATGCTTACCCCAGTGCTTTGCATAAAATTGTATCCTGGGGACATAATTGTTGGTCAAGCATGGACAGGAATGGGGGAATATAGAAATAATTAAGTTTTAATTTTATTTAGCATTTGATTTTAAAGTCAGAGTTCATTTTGTTTGTTCTTTTTGACAGAGAGAGAGAGAGAAAAAGAGAGAAAGAGATACAGAGACAGAGAGAGAACTGAACTGGGGGAGCTCCCAGTTCAGCATATGGGTCCACACGGGCTGGGGCCAGAATTCGATCCTTGGTCCCCGGTGCTACAAAGTGAGCACTTAACCCACTGAGCCATCCCGGCTTCCCCTTGTTCGTTCCTTTTGGTATTTTTTATTTTGAAGATTTATTTTATTGGTTTTGACAGAGACAGAGAGAAGGGGGAGGGCCCAGAGCCGTCTCCATTGTGGTACGTCATCAGTTTTTGACATGGTTTCGTTCCACACAGGTGGGTGGGGGGCCACGCAGGGTGGGGATTGGGCTGAGGGCCTCCCACATGGGAGGCGCATCCCCTTGAGCCAGGGGCCGAACCAGGGGCAAGAACCAAACTGGGGGCCTCCTGCATGGGAAGGACACCCCAGTTCAGCATATGAGTCTGCACGGGCCGGGGCAGGGGCCGGGATTCGATCCTCGGACCCCAGGGCTGCAATATGAGCACTTAGCCCGATGAGCCCTCCCGGCTTCCCCTTATTGAGATTTAAGGTAAACTGTAAGGCACATTGGAAAAGAAAATATTTCTCTCTGTTCCACTATCAAAAGAAAGCATTTTAATCCAAGCCCAAGGAAAACTGGTAACAAGAGGAGGCGTCGCATGATTTTGGAAAACTGAAATGTGAAGGTTAATAGAAGCACCGTGAAGACCACGTGATCAGGAGCCTTATGCCAAGTGCAGGGCGCAGACGTCCATGTGCACGATTCCAGGTGCACGCGCGGCCCGGGATCGGGAAGTGTTACAAGACAGGAAGCAGGCTCGTGGGGGCCTGGGGCTAAGGGCTGCGGGAAGGAGGCGTGACTGCTGGTAGGCACGGAGGTTCTTTTTGGGGTGATGGAAACGCTTGGAAACCACTTGTGGGGATGGTTGCACAACTCTGGGAATCTGCGAAACAATCACACCCTCTAAACGGGCGAATCATAGGGTGTGTGAATTACAGTCCTTGCATCTTTTTTTTTTTTTAAGGGACCGTCATCCTGTGCCCCTGGCTGCTGGGTCCCCAACCCAGCTCGAGGGGCCCGCGTGTTGACCCTGGTCCTCTTGCGTCCCCCTCTTTCGGCGGGGCCCCGGGTGGCTGCGTGCAGGGGGTCGCTGAGCAGGCTTTCCTGCTCCCGAAGCTGGCTGGCTGTTTCTGAGCTCATTGCTGAGTAAAGTTAGCCTGGGGGCTGCAGGCGGGGCTGGCTCAGTCACCATTCCAGGGACGACTCAGGTGAACGGAAGGGAGGGCGTGAGGCTCCTGAACCGGGTGTGGATGGCAAAGTATGACTTGTGAGTCCCCAGCAGTTACCACACCTTCTCAGGTGAGCTCCTGCCCAAGTTCCCTGCCGAGTGGAGAAAAAACCCATTGTCTTCTATTGCGTGTGTGTGTGTGTGTGTGTGTGTGTGTGTGTGTGTCTTCCCTGGGTGTCTCCGTGACTCTCACACAGAACGCTTCACTCAGAACACTTCCGATCTCCAAAGGCGTGAGGGTTGTTCCCCACAAAGAGCAATTTTTTGTCAGTCTCCCAACTCCAGCCGCCATTCACAAGGGAGTAGGTCCCAGGTTCCCAAAGCTTCTGTCCAACTGGGTTACGAATCGAACTTCCTGTGACCTCCTCCCCTTTGGGGTTGATCAGTTTGCTAGAGTGGCTCACAGAACTCAGAGACACCCTTACCTAAGTTTACTGGGTTAATAAAGAACATGACAGAGGAGACAGGGGACCACCCAGATGAAGCAATGGCGAAGCCAAGGTGTGAGGGAAGGAAGCCCATATGTTGGGGATTTAATGACGGCTTCGTCCAGTAGGCATGATGGATGGATCACTGACTCTGTTTTCAGCCTCACCCTCCTGCTCAAGAGAATGGGGGTGGGGGCGGAGCTGAAAATTGCACGTTTCTAATCATGGCTTGGTTTCTCAGTGACCAGCTCCCATCCAGAAGCCACCCAGAGTCACCTCATTAGGTCAAAAGATGTTCTTGTCACCGAGGAAATGACAAGGGTTTCAGAAGCTCTGTGCCAGGAACTGGGACACAGAGAACAATATGTATTTTTTATTATCTCACAGCTCCACTGAGCCCAGACCCCTAAATGACTCACGCAGGCGGATAAAGTGGAGTGGCATGAGGTTAACTCTGATCGATTCTGCTTTTTGATGGAAGTCTCCAACCAAGAGCCAACTGTCCCTGTGAATTTTAGGACTGGTTTTTCTATTTCTATAAAGAATGCCATAGGGATTGCTTTGAATCTATAGATCACTTTGGGTCATGAAATTTTGACAACATTAATTCTTCCAACCCATGAACAGAGAATGCCTGCCCATTTATATGTGGCTTTTAACATTTCCTTCATCGACGTTTTTAAAATTTTCATGTACAAGTCTTTCACCTCGTTGGTTATGGCCTAAGTATTTTATTCTTGTTGCTACTGTGAATGAGACTGTTTATTCTCCATTTTCCCTTTTGGATACTCTGTTGTTTGCATACGGAAACTCAGTTGACTTTGCATGTTTATTTTATATCCTGCAACTTGGCTGAGTCATTTATTATTTATAATGGGATTTGTTGCTGTTGTTGAGTGTTGAAAGTTTTCTATGTGTATGACCATGTCATCTGCAAATGGTTAGTTGCATTCCTTCCTCTCCTATTTGATACCTTTTATTTCTTTTTCTTGTCTTATTTCTCTAGCCAGGACTTCTAGTACTGTGTTGAAAAGTAGCAAGAGTGGGCATCTTTGCCTTGTGCTAGATCTTAAGAGGGGAAGCTCTCAGTGTTTCCCACATTAATTATGAAGTTCCCTCTGTGCTTTTTGTACATGGCCTTTGTGGTTTTGAGATAAGATTTTTCTGTATCTATTGTGTTGAGAGTTTTAATCACGAATGGGTATTGAACTTTGTCAAATGCCTTTTATGCATCTCTTGAGAGAATCATGTGGGTTTTTTTTGTTTCATTTCTCTAATGTGCTCTATCACTGTGATTGATATACGTATGTTGAACCCTCCTTGTCTCCCAGGAATAAATCCCTTATAGTCATGGTGTGTGACCCCCACTGTGTATTGCGAGAGTGTGGGGGTTCATTTTGGTCCCAGGGGTGAAGGGGGTTGCAAGATGCCCCCTCCCCCACAAGCTAAGGTAGTTCCTTTTGAGTGATGAATTATTAGCTAGCAATTGTCCAAGGTCACCTTGTCATGCAAAATTCCTTAATTAAGTTGTTTCTAGGATTTTATTTTTGTTATATGGCTGCCGATATCGAAGGAGCTGGGAGGATGCGCTCTGAGATGGAAGGTGAAGGTGACCTCGAGACCAGGCCTTGGGGGAAGGTGGGTCCCTGGAAAGGCTTAATTGTAGGAAGCCCGTGTCATGGGGTGTCACCTCAGGAATGCAATTAAGGTTCAGTCTCCCCTGAGGAAAGGCCAGTCAGGGTCACAAGACGCCACCGGGATTGGAGGGAGGCGCTGAGGCTGGGCAGGGTGTGGGAGCTGGTGGTGGTGTGGCTCTTTCTCACACAACTGCCTGCCGTCTGCGAGCTGGGGCATCCCTAGGGTACCTCCACAGGCCGGGACTACGCTCGCAGCTGCCCCTGCCCCGCGGCCACAGGTCAGCCCCTAACCCCAAGGCAGCTTCCAGGGTGGGTGGATGCTGGGGGCACTTTGCAGGTCCCAGGCAGCCCAGGCGGCTGCTCGTGTGTTTTGGAGCATGTGGGCCGCGTGGGTGGATGGTCCCCGCAGCATAACCGGGGCCCAAACGAAGAGCTCATCTTTGGGTTCGTTCCCAGAGATATTGGTTTGAATCCGGCCCCAGGAGGGTCAGCTGTGTGATCTTGGGAAATGTGCATACCCTCTCTGGGTTTCATCACCACCTCAGGAAAGCGGGGCAGGGCTCAGGGGGTCATAGGGCCCACTTCGTCAGGTCAATGTGAGGATGACGTGGGGTGCTGTGCGTACAGGGCTCTGCCCACTGCCTGGCTGGCTCCCCAACCATTGGAACCTGTGGTTGTCATGAGTTACGGGGTGGGTATCCTGGGGCCACCAGAACAGGCTGGGGGGGCCCACCTGCCCCTGCTGAGCGGGGCTGGGGTTCGGGGCGGTGGTGCTATTCTCATCGTCCTTTTGTGCTGCACCATCGTCTATGTTAGTGGGGAGCTCGCCTTTGTGTTTCTGCCTGAACACGCTGTGTTGCTTCCAAGAGTCCAGCTTCTGTTCATTCTCGACTCCCCCTCCCCGTGTGGAGGGTTCTAGGGGAAGGACAAGGCTCTTGTCTGCAGCAGCCTGCAAGTCTCAGGGAAGGGACAGAGCCAGTGTCCTGAGGTTCACGGCAAAGTCTTGCAGGGCAGGGAGGCCGCGGTCAAGGTCACAAAGGGTCAGATGCAGGGCAGGGAGGGGCCCTGGGACAAGGTGCTGGAAGGTGGTGAAAGATTCCTGGCGGAAGAGCCCCCCGGGGCGGGAGGCTGGCCCAGATGAGGTGTTGCTCCCTCCTCTCAGATGCTTCCCTGTCCCCAGCTGGTCCGCACCCCCACCTGCAGAGGTGCCCCTGTCGCAGCTGGGGCCCGGCCGCCATGACGAACACGCCAATGGAGGAGTCCCTCTGGCAACTCATCCGGTGCTTCCACCAGTACGCGGCCCGGGAGGGCGACGTGGAGACCCTGTCGCTGGAGGAGCTGAAGGCCCTGCTCATGGACAATGTGCCCCGATTCATGGACAGCTTGGTAGGTTGTGTTGGGTGGTGAGGTAGAGGCTTGGCACTGAGGGGGTCGGTGCAGGGAGCACCCCCAGGAGCACTTCCCTGGAGGAGGGTGGGCTCCCCCCGCCAGCAGGCTTTATCTCTGGCCCCACTCCTGCCCAAGCCCCCCTAATCCCCGAAACGCCATCCGAGCCCCAAATCTGCTGGCTCTCTGCTGTCTCGTGAGATCGGGCCCTACGCTCCCTCAGCTCTGCCTCAGCCTGTGCCAAACTCACCTCGAAAGTCCTTGTGGTCGGCCCCTCCTCCCGGGGTGTCTGTCCACGGCCAGGTGGGGTGGGGTGGGCAGGATGGGGAAGGCAGCTTCCTCTCCCCACGCTTGGCCGCGGGGCTGAGAGCCCGGAATCCGGGCTGCGCTTGCACCTGCCCGGGACTGCGCATCCTCTCTGCCGTGGGCCGGGCCCCGTGGCTCCCTGGCGACGCCAGGGCTTCCCTGGGGGCTGAGCCTGCAGGGGAGCTGGTGGGGGGCTCAGCCCTGCTCGGCCACTGCAGACCCTCCGCCCGCTGCCCCACACGCGGCCCGGCCCTGAGGGAGGACCTGGCCCGTGGGCCCCGTCCCCCACCCCATCCCCCATGGCAGGCCGCCCCGGGGGTGGCTGACACCGCCGCCGTGCCCGCTCCTCAGGGCCGGAAGCAGCCGCACTTCATCTCGGAGCTGTTCCGGGCAGCCGACAAGGACCGGGACAGGCAGCTGGGCTTTGAGGAGTTCCTGCACGTGCTGGGCCGGCTGCTCAGGGACTACCACCTGCGCTACCACCGGCAGCTGTGCGCCCACTACTGCGCCCGCCACGGCCTCTACTAGACGGGGCGCCCGGGAGCCGCGGGAGCCGGCCGCTCTGCCGCGTGTGCCGGCGTGTGCACATGCGTGTGCAGGTCTGCGCGAAGGATGGCCTGGGGGGAAGAGAATAAAGCAATGTCACAGCAGTTTCTGGTGTCGCTCAGTTCATGGCCGGGGAGTCCAAGACGGGTCCGGGAAGGGGAGGTTTTAACGCCGGCCCCCCAAGGGAGGGGATCAGGGTGAGGGACAAAGCCCCTGCGTCCAGGACCCCCCGTGTGAGTGGGGAGACAGCCCCTGTCCTCAGCTGTCAGCCCGGCATGGGGCAGCTCTGCTCTTGGGCAGCTGGCCCTTTCACAAGCCATGTGTGGGTCACTCACTACCCATGCGTGATGGGAGGAGGCAGGGGGGCTGGGCCACATGAAACAGGCACCCTGATCTTCAAGGTCTCCCGGCTCCAGGGGGACAGTCCCAGCGAGTCCATGGGCAAGGGACTGGGACAGGGCCGGAGGCAGATGCCGGCAGGTGCCCCGGGTGGTGGGCATCAGGGCCAGTCCGAGGAGGACTGTTCGAGGTGGGTTTGGCACAGGCTGAGTCAGAGCCGGGGACAGGGGCAAAGGCAGACACACCTGCCCTGCCCTGCGTGGGGGCAGGGCCGAGGGTGCAAACTCAGTGCCTGTCCATCAGGAAAGAAGGGGTGGGGTCCAGCTTTACTAATAAAGAGTGATGATGGACGTGGGTGTGATGCAGAGCCCGGCTGCTTGTGACTCGCTGACTCCTCCCATCCGACATGGGCCCCATCTGTGCTGCCGCTTTTTCTCTCTCTGCCCGGGAGCCCGGGGCTCTCGCTGGGAGGGTCTCCTCTGCTGTGAGGCCCCGTAGTGGCCATCTTGGTGGGCTCCTTCATGTCCCGAACGCACTGTGGTGGAAACAGCGAGTTTTAAAAGAAAGATGGGGGAAGCCGGGATGGCGCAGCAGGTTAAGCGACCCCTTTGCAGCCCCAGGGACCGAGGATCGAATCCCAACCCCAGCCCGTGCGGACCCATGTGCTGGACTGGGGTGCGCTTCCCATGCGGGAGGCCCCCCGCCCACCTGTGTGGAAAGAAACCACGTCAACAACTTATGTGGTGCAGCTGTGGACGGCTCTGGGCCCTCCCCCTTCTCTCTGTCTCTGTCAAAAACAATAAAATAAATCGTAAAAAAAATAAGTGATGGGAGATGATCTGCATTGCTCCCCATGCAAATGGGGGCATCATTTAGGTTTGGTTCCCTCCCCCACTGGGTCTGTGTGCCCCACGAGGGGTGGGGTGTGCTGCCTGTGCCCACCCCCAAGCCCGGACAGCGTCTTGTCACCTAGCGCGCGCTGTGAGGGGAAGGAACGCAGGAGCCTGGTGGGAAGCTGAGGGCCCAGGTGGGTGCTGCCTCCCGGGCTCCTCCTCACGTCCATCTGGAGATGTGGGGACAGTTGCTCGGGTGACCCAGACCCAGGGTCACCTGCTGCTCACCTGAACCAACCAGGGGTCCACAGCCTTTGAATCCCATGGGGGCAGCCCAGCCCCCTCCTCGCCTCCTTCCTGCCGCCCCTGCCTGGGGGACTGCCCCTCCCCCCATTTCCTCGGGGAGGCCTGGCCTGCTCGCTCAGGGCTATTGGGACACACAGGGGACCGGGCTCTTTCCTGTAAAGAGGGCCAGGTTCCCCTGCCCCTGGGTTGCCCCACAACCCAGGCTGATTACAGGCCTTGCCTCCCCTCCCCCATGTGCTTGCCTAATTCAGCCTGCTCTGCTGTCCCCGAAGCCCCCAAGGCTGCCTGTTTGGGGTGAGCATCTCGGGGGCACAGCTCTTGGCCTCCACCCCCACCCCGACTGGCCCACCATCCTGGGAGGGCTGTCATCTGCCTGGAGTCCCCCTCACGGGGCCTGGGGACTGTTTTCCTTCACTCTCAGCAACCATTCTCAGGGGGGCGGTTTGAAGAAAGGCAGCCCCCCGAGGTCGGGGTCTGGGAAGATGTCGTCGGGGGAGCCCCCTCAGCTCATCCTAAGGGGAGGCTCCGAAAAGCCAGCGTGCTTGCTCTGCAGTCTGCTTTTCGGCCCCCGGGCGAAGCAGAACACACGCCCATGGGAAGGGGCACGAGTAACTCCTGTGCCTCAGTTGCCTGATCTGTCACGTACGGATAATTGTACCTGGAGTGTCCACTTCACAGGCTCACCGGACGAGCTTGTGGGTGTAAAAGCACTGTCACTCCGTCCTGCCGTTTGGGGGAAGGTGCTACCATGCCAGCTGTCTAGTAGCAGGAATGTCGCAAGGTCTGGGTCCTTGGTGGAGATTGTGTCGCGTTACAGGCCACAGACAGCCCCATTGTCCTGTTAGGAGGTTCACTAGCCTCCCGCCAAGGCGGTTGGTGGATTTACATCCTGCCTTGCTCCAAATACTGATTTAAGGTGGCTGCCGTGAAAAAGGGGATTTCTGCACTGGATACAGGGTAGGTCAAGGGTTCAAGGTTGCATTCACTTACTTCCCCAGTAAGTATTAACTGAGCACCTAGTATTAACTGAGCCCCTAGTATTAGCTGAGCACCTAGCATTAGCTGAGCACCTAGCATTAGCTGAGCACCTAGTATGTAGCAGGCCCGAGGCTGGTGATGTGGTTTCTGCTCCAAAGGGGCTCCTGGTCTCAACAGAAAGACAGACACTAAACAGAGGCATCACAGCACAGCACAACCCGGGGTGCACAGGGCCTCGGGGAGCAGGCAAGAAGAGGGGACACTCAGTGTGGACAGGGGTGGGGAGGGAGGGTCAGGCACAGACAGCGAGGGCCAGCAGGTGGTGCTGGGGCTGGGGCAGGGAGGAGGAAAAGCCAGGGCAGGCAGCGGATGATGTCACATATCATCAGCCATCTGCATCCCCTGAGGACACTGAGTACTGTGTCCCTCTGTGGCCTTGGCTTCCTGGTCCGGGAAATGGGAATTACGAGGGTCCACTCCTCAGAGGCGGATCGTGAGAATGACACGGATGTGAGTCAGGCATCCACAGCAGGGACTGGCCCGTGGTAGCAGCTCAGTCAGTATGGTTGTGCTGAGATGGGTCGTTGTTGCTGTTACGTTGTGTTCCAGGCACCGTGCTGGGTCTTGGGGTGACAGAGATGGGGTGTCGGCCCCTGTCCCAGGGCCCTATCACGGTTGCCTTCTGAGCGCTCGACAGTTTCTGTGTAAACTTTTTTTTTTTAATTTTTTTAAAAGTTTTATTTATTTATTTATGTATTTATTTATGACAGAGAGAGAGAGAGAGAGAGAGAGATACAGAGACAGAGAGAGAACTGAACTGGGGGAGCTCCCAGTTCAGCATATGGGTCTGCACGGGCCGGGGCCGGGATTCGATCCTCAGTCCCCGGCGCTGCAAAGTGAGCGCTTAACCCGCTGAGCCATCCCGGCTTCCCCATCCTTCCTTCTTAAAGGCTGAATCACATTCCATCATATGGATAAACCTCATTTTACTTATTCACTCATCCGTGGATGCAGCCTTGGTTGCTTACACGGTTTTGACTACTGTGAAGAATGTTGCTGTGAACGTGGATGCACCAATATCTCTTTGAGACCCTGCTCTCAGTTATGTTGGCTATATAACCAGAAGGGGAAGGGTTACATGGTAACGCTGTTTTTAACTTTCTGAGGAACCCCCAGATTGTGTTCCGTAGCTGCTACACCATCTCCCATTTCTACCAGCTATTGCTCCCGTTTCGCCATAGCCTCTCCAAACACCTGTTATCCTCTGGTTTTGTCCACAGTAGCCATTCTCATGGTGTGCAGTGGTATCTAACTGTGGTTTGGATGCGCATTTCTTTGAAGGTGGGTGATGCTGAGCATGTTTTCATGGGCTTATGGACCATTTGTTCACCTTCTTTGGAGAAATCTCTAGTCACGTTCTTTGACCATTTTTCGGTCGGGTTGTTTGTTGTGTTGCCTTTTGCTGTTGTTGAGTGGTAGGAACTCTCTAGGTACTCTGGGTATTAGCCCCTTATTTGATCTACGATCTGCATGTATGTTCTCATAGTCTGTGGGTGGCAGGTTGGCTCTATTTTTAATCTCTACTCCATAATTAACGTAACAAAGGCACAGAGAGGGCGAGTGATTGGCCCAAGCTCACACAGCTGTACAGTTACTCATTAATGAAGCCCAAAGAGCTATGGGAACATGAAGGAAGGGGAGGATGATTCCACTGGCTTCCCCCAGGAGGCGATGACGGCCCAGGGAAAGGAAACTGCGAACGCCTGAAGGGGTGTTCCCAGCGCCAGGATCTGGTTGGGGTGCTGACGCGTCCCTACTGGGAAGCCCTGGGTGAGCAGCTTCCCTTCCTGCCCTCAGCTTCCTCGTCTGGGGACGGGCTGGGTTCTGGGCCCCACCTTCCTGACAGGCATGTTCTGAGGCTCGTATTAGATTATGCGGTGTTTTGCAGCCAGTTTAAGGCGCCACAAATCCTTAGTGGTGAGAGACAAACTGAGAGGCATTTGGTGGGGTGAGGGGAGTGCTGGCTCCTCCTGGAATCCTAGGGAGCCGGCCACCTCCTCTCCTCTTGGGCACAAAGCACTTCTGACTTTTCCAAAGAACCCCTGCTCCACCCCACACCCCCAAACTGGGGTCCCCTTCAGCCCGGGCTCCTGGGGCAGAGGCACACAGACATCCCACAGCGGGTGGAAGGGTCACCGCTGTGCCCAGTGCCTCCTGCACATGGAGGGACCCCACGCCAGCCTCCTCCTCGGGCGCTGTGCACCCCCAGCTTCACAGAGCCACAGAGGTGGGAGGGGTGAGGGCTGCACGAGGGACCCTGATTGGCCCTTAGCAACCCACAGCCCTGCGGGGTCCCACCACCCGCAGAACAACAGCGCTCCTGGTGATACTGCGACATCCTGTAAACCCAGCAGCAGCATGTGCATCTGAACCGGTCAGGGGTCTTCGGACCCTCCAGAGACTCCGATGAAAGCCCCAGGGGAGCGTGCTTCTGGAAGCGCACACTCGCAACGGGCGTGCAGCTTCCGTTCCACTTCAGAGACGGGCTCAGGAGCGGGTCCCCTGGAGGGGTCCTCCCGTGGCCTCTTCCTGCTCCCAGCACACGCCTCCCTCCCCCACCCCAGCCGGATTGTTCATGCTGAAGTGATTGCCTCACCCCCCTGGTGAGGAAACCCTGGCTGCAGCCACCGGCAGGAGAGCTGCCTGATTGGCCCGCGGCCCCGGCAGCCGGCCCAGCTCGGCCGCTATAAGAGAGAGCTGCCACTCAGCCTGCACATCTCACTGTCTCCTGCCAACTCAGTCTCAGGGACACCTGGTAAGGGGGGCTGCCCTGGTCTGCCCCACACTGGGCCTCCCCCAGGAGGGTGGGCGGGAGGTGAACGGGAAGTCTGCACCCAGAGCTGATGTCCCCGGTGGGGAGAGCCAGCCGGGGCCAAAGCAGGAGCCCGACCCAGTGGGGCCCTTTGTGGGCAGAGGGCGGGCTGGCAGGCACTATGTGTGCATGTGTGCATGCGTGTGTGCGTGTATGTACCCTGCCTCCTCCCCCACTTGTACCCATGTCGTCCCAATGCGTCCCATCATCGTGACGGCCATCCACTGGGCTTAGGTATTCGGGCGGTTCAGGCTGAGACAAAGCCATGACCTGGGGTCTGAACCATCTGAGGGCGCCCCTAGTCCTTCCTGAGGCTCCACCCTCATCCTGGATGCCCGCATGCTCCCACTTCCAGGTGGCACAGACCCTTGGGCACCATGCTGACAGAACTGGAGAGCGCCATGAACAACTTCATCGAGATCTACCACAAGTACTCCCTGGAGAAGGGGAACTACCACGCCCTCTATCGGGACGACCTCAAGAAGCTGCTAGAGGCCGAGTGCCCTCAGTACATGAAGGTGAGGGGGGCTGGGCGTGGCCGGGGGGGTCTCTGCACAGTGGGGTGACGCCCGGGCCCACGGGGCGCCCCTTGCTGCCCTAGGTAGATAGATGGCCAGGCCTCGGCTCTCCCCGAGATCCTTACACTCTGCTTCTCTCCTCAATCTGCACAGAAGAAGGATGTGGACACCTGGTTCAAAGAGTTGGATGTCAACCAAGATAGAGCCATCAACTTCGAGGAGTTCCTGGCGCTGGTGGTGAAGGTGGGCGTGGCGGCCCACGAAGACATCCACAAGGAGTAGCCGGCCTGCTGGGCCCGGGGGCGGGGCCCCTGGGCTTGTCCCTGAAGAACAATAAAGTAGCTGATACCTCAGGCCTCTCTCCCGTCTGGCTTTTCTCTTGTGGGATGAGGTTGCTTGGGGGTGGGGGTGGAACCTCTGTTGTCCCCAACCCCCATCTGGAGCAAACCGCCAGCGCTTCCCACTGGTCTGCCTTCTTCCCCACGTGCCGCCCAAGCTATCTCCGACTCCATTCCAGCCCCGGCGGGAGCCACTGGTTATCGGATTTAAGGATTCTAAAAAGTCCCCAACACTATAGCCAATGCTCTTCCTACTTGTCCCCAAATGGGTGGCATGGGAACAGAGTAATGAGTAATGTAGGGGAAACAGACTGTTCTCTCAACGACACGTAGATTCCCAGCTCAATATCTTAGATGTGACTCTTGGGAAATTAGGGAGATAACCAGGTACAAGTGTGTGTGTATGTGTATGTCTGTGTGTGTGAGAGAGACACACACAGACAGACAGACTGATTCGTATGTGGTCTGACTATAGGTAGATGTTTAGAGTCCCACATTAAATAACACTAATAGCCCTTTGGCCCTACACTTGTAGTTTCTCTTCAGAGAACGTTGGAAGCTTCTCTGTTCCCTTGACCCCCAACCTCCCAGCTCAATTTAATAAATACTAAAGGGATGAGCAGATAGGCCCATAAAACTCAACGCAGAGCACAGGGTATTCAGATGCGGCCCGACAGGGCAAACGCGCCAGGGATCAGCAGGTTATCGAACACGACCTGCCTGTCCTCACTTGGATTTTCTGAGGCCTCGGCTTTAAGCGGGAAAGCCAGCCCCCAGCCCCTGAGCGAGGGGCCATGCTGTTGAGCCGTGGGAAGGTTTCTGGCACCCCCGCTTGGGTGATGGGGCGGATCGGTGGTGAGAAGGGGGTATGGAGCTGCCACACTGGGGCTCTTAACTTGGTCAATGACGCGTCTCTGAAGTGGAACGGAAGCTGCACGCCCGTTGGGAGTGTGCGCTTCCAGAAGCACGCTCCCCTGGGGCTTTCATCGGAGTCTCTGGAGGGTCCGAAGACCCCTGACCGGTTCAGATGCACATGCTGCTGCTGGGTTTACAGGATGTCGCAGTATCACCAGGAGCGCTGTTGTTCTGCGGGTGGTGGGACCCCGCAGGGCTGTGGGTTGCTAAGGGCCAATCAGGGTCCCTCATGCTGCCCTCACCCCTCCCACCTCTGTGGCTCTGTGAAGCTGGGGGTGCACAGCGCCCAGAGGAGGAGGCTGGCGTGGGGTCCCTCCATGTGCAGGAGGCACCGGGCACAGCGGGGACCCTTCCACCTGCTGTCTGTGTGCCTCTGGCCCCAGGAGCCCGGGCTGAAGGGGACCCCAGTCTGGGGTGTGGGGTGGGGCAGGGGTTCTTTGGAGAAACCAGAGGTGCTTCATATCCAAGAGGAGAAGAGGTGGCCGGCTCTCTAGGATTTCAGGAGGAACTAGCACTCCTCTCACCAAATGCCACTCAGATGAACTGGCTTTCCACGCTGAAGATTGCTTGCGCCAGACCACTGGGCCTGGGGCTTGTCGTGGACGTGTACTCGTGCAAATGAGCAAGAGAAGGTCACAGCTTCCACCTCCATTCACCAACCCAGGCTTTCATGACCAGCCCGTTTTAGCGTCAGCCACCGTGTCAGTGAAAATGGGGGGCAGCCGGGGGAAGAATTAGGATTAAAATCTAAGATGGGGCGGGGGCGGGGGATGTCTAGTCATCAGACGTGGGGGTGGGCTCCTGCTGGGCAAACGGAAGGCTCAGGGACAAAACTGCTTCCTCCTTGGTTCCCCTGCAGGGTGGCTTTACATGTCCCCCAAGGGCGGGAGTGTGGGCGCACCGTTCTCATGGCAGGAGTGCAGGCCGGGCAGGTCTGAGGGGCCCCTTCCAGGTGGGTGGCTGGGCCCAGGGTGGCCCCGGCAAGAAGCGCAGAGAAAGAGGCGTCCCAGGTGTCCCCTGGGATGCTCCACCGCCAGTTACGCGCAGGGGGCGGTGCTGATGAAGGTGTGCATGGGTGCATCTGTGTGTGCGTCTGTGTGTGCATGCGTCTGTGCGTGCTTGCATGTGTCTGTGCGTGCTTGCATGCATCTGTGCATGCATGCGTCTGTGCATGCATGCTTGCTTGCGTGCGTCTGTGCGTGCGTGCGCGTGCCTTCGGTTGGCCTTGCTGTGAATGGGTCCTTTGCGGTTCTCTGAAAGTCCCAGGAGTCTGCTGGCTGTGAGCTTGCTGGGAGGGACCGCGGGGAAGGGGGCCCTTGGGAGTGTCACCCTCAGTGAAGGGCACTGATTGTGAGGAATGGCGTTGACCCCCAGCTATCAACTGCTGATGCCCCAACTCGTGGTTGGGCAGGGGAGGTGGCCCCATTGGACAAAGTTTAGCTGGAGGTGACAGGGGCGTCCCTGGAAGGTCCATGGAGGAGGCAGGCTTGGAGACTGTGATTTACAAACAAGACTGTGCCCATTCCAGGAACCACGGGCTGAGCGGCCACGGCTGGTAGCCCAGAGCAAGGCCATGGGAGGCGTCCTGTTTCTTCAGCTGTAAAAGGAGAACAAGGCAGCGGGAAGTGGAGCAGTAAGTAGCTCAGCAGGAAACCTCTTTGTAACATTTGAGCCCACAAAGGAGACCTTGGCTCACCCATTGAGACAGATCCGGCCACTGAGATTTCCGGGAGGCCTGTGAGGATGACCTGCCTGAACCCCACGGCTCCACCCAAGGCTCCTGACTTCAGCCAGGTTCCTCAGCTGGTGACAAAAATCCTGAAGGGCGAGGAGAGGATCTGGAGTAGGGCAGTCAGTGTGTAGCAGCGGAACCAAAGAGCTTATTCCCATGGGAAAGACTTCCCTGGGGGTCCAGACACCTGCCTGTCTTCCGGCCCTGGACCTGGGGAATTCAGCCTACGTTCCAGGGGGCTGAAGAAGGGAGGGAACATTAGCTACACTCCTGGGCTCCCGTTGGGTGTCCACGTGAAAGGGAAAACATCTCGAATCTGGAAAAAGGCAGAAGGGCGATTGCTTACATCTTTGTTCTCAGGCTAGAGTTTGTCTGAGTACAACGAAGTCCTTGCTACTTGTTCATTTTCCGTTATCTGGCACCTTTGGGACATGTACGTGGTAGGCGCGGTGTGTTTGATGAGCAAGTCCCGTGGGATAAAGTCCATTTACGGAAGGCTGTCTGGATAGTCTTCAGCCATGTCACAGGAAAAATAGAGGCTGGGTGTTTTTTTCCAGACAGCCCTTGTATATACAGCCTAGTGATGATGTTAAACCCCCAACTATTAGGGTTTTTATGACCTTGTTGAAAATTAAAGGTGTCTTGTATCTTGTGTAAGAGTATTAGGTTTTCTTCTCCTGACTGTCTTTATATATTCTCAAGTATTCTTTAAGCCAGACTAAAAAAAACAAATCATCTTTGCTGATGCTCTCATGAAGGAATTAAAACAAGAGTTTTGACGTGGGCCCACTCTATGTGTTGATAGTTTGGCTGCTCAGCGCTAGACCTGGTTGGTGATGGTTTAATCCTGCTGAACTCTCGTAACAACCCTACGAGAGAGGGGATCTCTGTTTCTGCTTTGCAGGTGAGGAGGCCCAGAGACATTAAGAACTGTGCCAAACTGTACTCATCGGTCCTCGGATCTGGGTCTCCCAGAGGAACGACTTTCCAGCAAATTCAAAAACCGCTTTGTTTGCCATCTTTTCCCTCCAGAATGTTCTGCCTGTCCCTCTGGGCTGTGGGCCTGTATCCGGATGGTCAAGTGTCATTGCGCAAAGCACACGGAGGGGGCTGGGTTTGGACACATGTCCCTCATGGCAATTCAACGTCGGACACGTTTCCTGCCTGTGGATCTGGGGGGGGGGGGCATCCATCTCTCTTACCTCACACCTCCAGGGGATGTCTTTCCCCCCAAGTTGGCCCACAGTGCTGCGGGGGTCAGAGGGCAGGCACCCCAATACCATTGCCCCACAGAGCCACATAGAAGTCCTCACGGCAGCCCTGCCAGGTCTTGCTGTTCTGAAAGGCCCGGGCAGCTCCCTCACCAGCAAAACCATTCCTAGCTGCTCCGGCATCTTCTTATATCTCAGCAGGGCGTCTCTTTCATAAACCCTCTTTCCACCCAAATGTCTTGGCAATGCTTTCGAAAGCAAAATGGTTTCTCTTGCGCTAGAGTTCACGTTCCACACCGTTCACCCAGCGAAAGGCTTATATTGTTTAAGAAAGTTCCCCAAATCTGGGAAGCCTGTCTCTGTGAGGTTGCAGGGGTGGGGGGTGGGTTCTCCTGGGGCGCCCCAGAACTCTTCTCGGCTCCCAGCATGCATCGCACGGCCTCCGATGTCCCCCACGGTGGTGGAAGCTTTCCCCACACGAGGCCCACGCGGTCCTGTCCCGTGTCCTCCTCGATCCCTCCCTTTTCCCGCATCTGCCGCTCACGATTTTCAGCCTACGCCCCTATGACATCAACCGCTGTCAATCACACTCCCTCCAGGCATCTCCCTGACCCCACGGCTCACCCCGAGGGTTGGCTCAGAGCCTCCAGCCAGCCTCCCTGCCGAAACCCGGCTCAGGGGCCCGCCGCTCCTTCTCCAGGAAGAGAGAGGTTGAGCGTCTTAAGAAATTAAGAGGCCGAGGTCAAGAAGCTAGAAAAATCCATTGTGGAAGCTCACCGGGGCTCTCAGAGAATTGAATTTGTCAACAAACAACAACAAAATTCTTTCTTTCCTTTCTGCTTTCCCGAACATTTTGACCCACCACCGGGGCTCTGTCCAGGGTCCTAAAAGCGTCCTGTGGACTCACCGGCGTTTGCTGTTTCATTTCGTGCTGCAGTGAACTCATACGCTGCAGAGAACAGTCCATGGGTGTCAGAACGATCGGGAATGTGGTAGTAAACGGGGGAGGGGAAGCCCCCAACGTAACAGTAAGGACCCTTCAGGGGTGCTTCAAGCACAGTCTTACCCTCAAAGGGAGTGGCGACGTTGATCATGCAGTTAATGTGGCGCCAACAGTTAACAATCCGGGATTACGCGCTTAAACGTGTGTTAAGAGGGTAGATGTGGTGTTAAGTGTTCTTACCCCCCATCCCGCACACACAGCAAAAACAAAGCGACTGGGAAAGGTTGGGAGGTGCCAGGTGTGTTTACTGTGGTGGAGACGGTAACATGGGTGTGTGCCTCTGTCTAAGCTCAGCGAGTGCATTAACGTGCAGTGCTTTGTCTGTCAGTTATACCGCCACAAAGCGTTCAGAAAGACAGCTCTTTTTCTGCCAGGGGAAAAACAAGAGGAAGCCGTGCCTTGCACAGTCTTGGCCACACCTGATTGCCTCAGAGGGGTCACAGCCCTGTCCAACATGTCATCTACTTCTGGAGGAACAAAGTCGCGCATCAGGTGGTGAGGTGGGTGGGATTCCAACGTGTACCCGTGGCGTGATTCATAGGTTTACAGTAAAATCCCATTACACGGAGCTCACTTCCCCCGTGGGGGATCCTGCTCTTACCTGTCCAGTTCCTGCTTGCCTGGCATCCCCGCCCTCGAATTGTCGAAAGGCCCCCGGGGCTTCCTGACTGCACCCGGGCTGTTCCGCTTCCACATGCCCGGGCGGGCGGGGGGCCGGGGTGTCAGGCAGCGGTCCCTCCAGAGCAGATGCGTCTCATGGCTGTAAGGCGTGGCCTCCGAAGCCTGGCCGTGCAGCTGTGAGGGGCGGGCCTGGAACCTAGCCCCCCAGTCCTGGGACCCCGCAGGGGTGGTCGGGGATCCGTGCCCAGTGCTCAGGGCTCTGGCACGCGGGCCCCGGGCTCACGTGCGTGCTCGCTGGGCCGAAGACCCCCCCCATGCTGGGCAGGTAAAGGGGAAAAGGGAAACAAACTTCAGCCACACACTTGACGGCGTTCAAGCCTCATGACAACTCCGGGAACTCACGGAGGCCAGTGCGGGGACCACGCGAAAGAAGAGACAGGTTCACGGAGGTTGAGGGCAGAGCTGAGCCCCCCGCGCCCCGCCCCCCAACCCCGATTCCCACTGTTCCAGGAGTAGAGGTTCACCGGGACTCTTCCTGTTACCACCATTGTTTGTGCTGTGACATTCAGCCAGCTGTCCTGGTCCCACCTTCCCAGGTGGGAGCCGTCCAGGCCGGGAAACGTGTTCCTCCAGCCTCTTATTAGGAAGCAGGGGACAGGGCTGGACCCCAGGCCTGGGGCCTGCTCGGAGCCGAGATGTGTGCGGGCCCCTGCGTGGGGGTGGGTGGGGCGGGAGGGGTGGGGCGTGTTCTGTGTCAGGCTGAGGAGAGGGCGTGTTCAGTGCAATGTGAGCTTCTCCTGTTGTGGTCAAACCACAGGTTCAGCGCTTCTTTTGAGCAACCATCGAACAATTGCATCAAAACAATGAATCAGAAAGGTTTCCTCATTCGAGGTCCGTGGGGAAGCCTGCAGCGCCTTATAAAAGCTCGCTGGCTCCGGGCTCCTCACTGGTGCTCGCTTCTTGCTACAGCTCCACACTCCTGTGCATCGAAGGTAAGTGTCCTTGCTCCACTGGGCCCGCAGGGGGCCACGGGGGCCCCGTAGCACAATATCATACCAGTTTCAGGCGTGCACCACGGAGATCAGACATTCACAAGACAGGAAGTGAAGGGTGGGCTGCATTGTGGACCCACGAGACCAGGGCTTGTTTGTTCGGTAGACCCAGACCCAGGACAGAGGGAGGGCGGCGGCGGGCGGGCTGGTGAATGCCTCTAAGGGGCCAGCGTCCACAGGACCGGCACCTGGGGAAAGGGACCCCCCTGGGCAGCCCCAGAGCCCTTGGCAGGCGAGGCTGAGAGTGTGGGGGACGTCCCTTGTCTCCTGAAGGTCAAGGCGCCCCTGGGAAGATGACGAAGCTGGAGGACCACCTGGAGGGGATCATCAATGTCTTCCACCAGTACTCGGTTCGGGTCGGCCACTTCGACACCCTCTCCAAGGGGGAGCTGAAGCAGCTGATAACTAAGGAGCTGGCCAACACAATCAAGGTAGGCGATGCTGCCCCTGCCGCCGTGAGCGGGCCCCTCCCTGCCCCCCACCTGCGCTGAGGCAGCGGCCAGGCCTGAAGGTGGGTGGGGGGTCCAGCCCAGTTTGAGGGCCCCAGGATGCTGAGGGACAAGGACCCCACCTCCCTCCCTCAGTGACTCGCTTGTCACCTCAGGTTCCCCTCAGCTCCTGCCCCTGAAATTGCTTCCCCTTTAGGGAAGGGAGGAAGGCGGTGGGGACAGGGGGCGGATCAGTGAGCTGCACAGAACCTTCCAGGTCAAGAGTGGCCCGCTGCTAGGAGGGCTCCCGGGCGCACCTGAGCTGAGCTCTGAGGGAGGAGAGGCCTGTGGGAAGCGGTGGGATGGGGGCGTCTGAGCTCACTGTCCCCTCTGTCCCCTTCTCCTAGAACACCAAAGACCAAGCCACCATCGACAAAATATTCCAAGACCTGGACACTGACCGAGATGGGCAGGTGACGTTTAATGAATTCATCGCCCTGACGGCCAGCGTTCTGCAGACCGCCCACGAGAACATCCACCGCCCCTAGGGGCCTCTGCGGGGCCTCCCAGCCCCGCCCCCAAGCGGACCGGAGGGGCGTGCAGGGAATAAATGCATCTGTGAACGGTTCTTCATGGCGTCTGTGCATGTCTGTTCCTTCCGTGCTCTTGGGCCCCAGCGCGATCTCAGCTCACCCCTGCTGTTCTGAAAGGCCTCGTTCGTTCATCACTAAATGTTCACTGCTTGTGCATGCATTCATTCATTCATTCATTCATTCATTGCACAGATACTCATTGACCATCTAGAATAGCCAGAGACCAAAGATACAAATCCTTTCTTCTCTTGGGGCTCAAATTCTACTGAGCAGGGGGGACAGAATCAAGAGACAAACGAATTAAAATACAGCCTGTGCTGCCCTGCTGGGCCATCCCGGGAAATGAGGAAGGTCGTTAGGGGAGTGAGGTTGGGGGCGGGGTGCTGGCTTAGACAGGGCAGTCATGCCGTGAGCAGAAATCTTCAAGGAAGGGGAGAGAGCGGCTTGCAGAGGCGGGGGCCCCACAGTTGCTGGCAGGGAGCAGCTAAGGCCCTGAGGTGCACGTGCCAATCCCATCGTCCAACAGCACTGAGTAGCACTTAGCACAGCACCCGCTGCTGAGTGAGCACTGGACAGATGTTGGCGTTCACAGGAAGAGCCTGACTTAACCAGGAGGCGACCATGGTAGCTGGTCAGCTGCCCTCACTGCTGTAGCCACAGCAGGGGAGGGTTATTTTCCATCTAAGCAAAGACTGGGGTTATGTTGAGGGGGGATGTGGGGAGGTCAGGTGGACCAGGGTTTGGCAAGGAGGGCACATAGGTGCCATCTTTCTCGAAAGGTCTTTAGACCAAGCTGTTGTCCAGCAAACTGGGGCTCCTGCATGTTGGGGCTACCTCCGAGGTATCCACAGTTGTACTCGAATCTGGTAGAAAACGACCACCCAACCAAGCAGAACCAGACTCGGTGGATTTGCTAGAATGAAAACAGCCCCCACCCCACCCCAGCTGTGATTTTTTTTTCAAAAATGCCCACGGAACCACAAATTGAATTTCAGTCCTATTTAGAAAAATTTATTTTTTAAAAATATTTATTTTGGGAAAGCTGGGATGACTCAGCGGGTAAAGTGCTCGCTTTGAAGCCCGGAGGACTGAGGATTGAATCCCGGCTCCGGCCCATGCGGACCCACGTGCTGAACTGGGGTGTAGCCCCCAGTTCAGTTCTTGCCGGGGCCTATGTGGGAGGCTCCCGGCCCAGTTCCTGCCCTGCGCAGCCCTGTGCCCACCTGTGGAGTGACACTATATGGAAAACTAATGTCAACTATGGAGACTGCTCTGGGCCCTCCCTGTTCTCTCTGTCTCTCTCTGTCTCTGTTTCTCTCTGTCAAAAATCAATAAAATAAATCTTTAAAAAAAAAAAAAAAAAAATATTTATTTTAATGTTTTGAGAGAAGGTCGTGGTGTGGGGGAGAGAAGGGGGAGGGCCCAGAGCAGTCTCCATGGTTGTACGTCATTAGCTGTGACATGGTTTCATGCCACACAGGTGGATGTGGGGCTGCGTGGGGCGGGAACAGAACTGGGGGCCTCCTGCGTGGGAGGCGAGGCCCTTCGGCGCCATCCTGGCAGTCACCAGCTGCACCGCAGTTCAGTATGTGGGTTTGCACGGGCCAGGCTGGGATCCAAATCCCTGGCCTCGGGATTTTAAGACAAGCTCTCAACCGCTGAGCTATCCTGGTATCCCCTAGTCTTGCCTTTGGAAACGCAACTGGGCATCAATTTGAGGGACATTTCCTCCCCCTCTCCCTCATGCCCCCATCACTGGAGCCAAGAAGACAGACACAAAGCGCCTCCTTCGCGCACTCAGGGTATCTGAGCTCATCACCCCTCTTCGCTTTTCTTTCTCCCACATGTGACATTGACAGTATCTACTTGGATGTTGCCCATGTTAGATTGAGGGCTCCTTGTGGATGCAAAGGTTGGGGTCCTTGCTGGTTCCGATGCTTCTGTAGATCTCCAGCCCCATCCCCTCTGCTCCTAGCAGCCCGTAAGACCCCCTCCAAGTGTCAATCGTATCCCGCCCTGTGCCTGATTAGGGCCCTGGGAGTTTGCCAGTGCTTCCCGTCATTCTGATCTTGTTTTTCTATTGGCCCCTCCCCACGGAGGCCCGGACTGGCTCCCCATCTCTCCTAGCAGCCACTCCATCATGTCACCCTCTTCTACTTCCTTCGTGGGGCTCCTCATCCTCTGAATGTACTGGCTATTTTTATTGCTTGGTGTGTTTCTTGTCTGATGCCCCAGGAGGGCAGTGGCTCCGTGTCTGGTTGGCCCACGGGCTGGGGGAGGACCCCATGGGCAGCACACAGCATTGGGAGAACATGCGGTGGAGGGCTCGCCACTCTCTGGACCTGGGACACCTTTGGAGGCTGTTGTTACGACCTCCCTGAGGCTCAACAGCCTTAGGCCTTCAACCATTTTCCCTGGTGATTTTTCTTCTCCCATTAGGAATGGGGGCCTCGGGAACTGAGTGTCTTCCTTTGGAGGGGTCACCCTGGGTTAGGCGTGGCCCCGAGTTACTTCTCAAAGGTGTTCATCCTCTTCCCACTTGGAAGCACCCAGCTACTTGGGACTACACCTCGTCACCGAGACCAGGAGGGCGTGAGAGAGTCGGGGAAGGGTAGAGAGAGACCGTGAGGGGCAAGCAAGAAGGTGGGGAGAGGGGCAGGGAGAGGTAGGTGAGTTGGGGGGCTGACCCAGGCTGCTTTCAGATCCTGTCCCCCTGCCATGTCCACAGATGCCACCTCCTCTTTGTGCCTCACCCCAGGTCTTGGCAACCTCCCTCAATTCTTGGCAATCATCCCAGGTCTTGGCAACCACTCTCATCCCAGGTCTTGGCAACCACCCCTTTCCTCGATGTAGAATCTGCATGTGACAATTCTGGGAACAGGGGCAAAAAGGGGAGAACTCCTAGAGAAAAGGGAAGAGCTATGGGTACTCAGATGGAGGCTGCCAGCCCTCTTGGTGTTTATTCCTGTGTCTCCTTATGGGAAAGGGGGTCTGTGAGGACAGGCTGGGGTCTGATCCAGTTAGGGTGTTGACCAGAGTCCTGGGAGAGACTTGTTTCAGGCCTGAGCCCCAAGAAAGAGGCAAAACAGGGCTTGAGCAACCAGTTGTTTTTGTCCTTTGTCACTTTGGTAAATGGAATGTCAAAATCCGTGACACAGGGCTTTCTAAAATGTAAGTTTTTAGCAACTCCTGGGAGTTGGAGAAGGCCTTGAGGTAGTGGTTTCTGGACTTTTCTTCAGAGCAGGGCTTGTGTCAGGGTTGTGTAAGGTTGCCTCACCGAGCTGGTGAAACCAGGGGCCCTTCTTCCCAGAGAGGCCTTGGGAAATAGCACAGAATTACCTTCATTATTTAAAAAAACATTTAATTTATTGTTTTTGAGAGAAGGTGAGAGAGAGAGAAGGAGGGAGGATCCGGAGCAGTCTCCCTAGTTGCACATCATTAGTGGTGACATGGTTTCATTCCACACAGGTGGACGTGGGGCTACACGGGGTGAGAACCGAACTGGGGGCCTCCCATGTGGGCGGCGAGAACCTTCACCGCTGAGCCATCCTGGTGGCGCCGACGTTCAGCATGTGGGTTTACATGGGCCGGGGCTGGGAATTGAACCCTGGACCTCAAGATTATGAGGCAAGTGCTCAACTGCTGAGCTATCCCAGCTTCCCCCAGAACTACCCTCTTTACCCTTTAAAGGCTGAGGGCCTGCCTGCCTGGCTGAGAAGGAGTCTAGTGGATTTGGGGTTCTGGCTGAACCCCATCTTCTCTAAGACGAGCCACCTGGGGCTCCCCTTAGCTCTCACCTGGACTGTGGCGGCGGCCTCATTCCCACCCCCAGCCCACCCCCTGTCCCACACGTGGACTTTCCTACAGTGCAAATGTGATTATGTCACCCCCTGTGACACTGGCCCGCCTCTGCGCCCCGCTCTGCTCCACACCTCCCCCTCCCCTTGCACCCGGGACTCCTCACGCCCGCTCAGACCCCACAGCTGCCCACTCCCAGGCCCCCGCACATCGGCTCTTTTCAAACACCGGGGGCGTCTGCCTGTTGTCTTTGTCGTCCTTCGAACCCTCACCCCTGCGTGGGGACAGCCCAGCTGAGGACAGCCGTCCCGCCTCAAAGACCCCCGGGACTTTCTGCCTGTCTGGCCTTTCATTGTCCTCATGAGCCGAGCGTCCTGTCGCCTGGGAGCGCTGTACCGACAGGGCCAGGCCTCACGCACCACGGGCCCTGGGGGGCATCGGACCGCGCCTGGCCTGACACCCGGCGAGCTGGCCGGGAGCCTCTGCTGAGTGAGCGCATGAGTGGACTGACGTGTGAATGAGTGAGAAGATCACCGCCGCCCCCCAATTCCGGAAGCACCTCACGTCAGCCAGGCCCCGGAGCGCATTCAGAGTCTTGTGAGGCGTCCGGGCAGAGTTGAACCGCTTAGGCTGCCGCGTTCCTTCCTCATCCCGCCCAAAAGCCGTCCAGAAGTTCAGGTTCCGCGGCTCAGGGCCGCCAACCCCCCTTCCGGGAACTTGGGGGGCGGCCTCTGAGGACTGTGACGCGGGGGAAACCCCGACGGCCTTCTTTCCCCAAAGGAAGAGTTCCTCAGAGAGGTCGTCACCAGGTTTCACTTGGGGTGGGAGCCTTAATCTTGACACCGACACTCTTGTTCCTGGAGGGAGAAGCCAGCTCATCTCTGCTCCACAGAACCAGCTGGCGTTGGCATGCAGGGGCTGAGCACCCCCGGGGCTTGCTGCCAGCCCTTCCCCTGGCCTAGTACAGCATCTCCTCAGACTGAGCGCGCACAGACCAGGCACAGGGAGAACTGTGAGCGTCCCAGAAGCTCCATGTCCTGCCAGCCTGCTGCTCAGCGCTCCCTCACTCCGGAGAAACACACTGTGGCCTTGTCCCTGTTGCCCGGGATGGTCCCCTCCTCATATCTCAGCACACAAGCTCCCCCCCTCCGGCTCCATCGGGGCCCAGGACCACCCTACACCTTCACTTGCTCGTGGGTCATGCTCACTGAGAACTTGGGGACAGGCCACGAAGCAGCCACGGCCCCTGTCCCCGGGGCCGCTGTCAGACTTGCTGATCAGGGGTTGCAACCCATGACGGAAGTCTCAGAAAGTTCCATGAGCCTGGCAGACGAACCCCCTGTACGAGGGGCGGGCCCCCAAAATCCAGAATTTATTTTCAAAAAATGATGCATTTATTCGGACGTGTTCCAACATCAGTCAGCTTCCGTGGCCTCTCGGTTGGAGGCACCGCACCCACGGGGATGCTTTTCCCCGGCTCGCAGCAGCTGTTGAGCTCGTTGGCTTGGGTGTCTTTCAGCGCTTCCGCTGGTGTTTTGTTTCACCTCTTCCACGGCAGCAGAGCGTTTCTCTCTGAGGACTTGTCTCACCCAGGGAAACAAAAAACCCAAAAGGCGCTCAGTGTGGATCAGGTGTCTGGGAGGGTGGGGCCCGGGGCTCCTGCCAGTTTTGGTCAAAAACGGCTGAGCGCTCAGCGCGGTGTGGGCAGGTGTGTGGTCAGGGCCGCGCGTGGTTCGTGTGAATCACGCGACACGAAATGGGCAAATGTGTTGAGTCTCCAAACAAATTCACCGAAGCCACACGCAGCCTCTCACAAGCATGCCAGCGGGCGCAGGGTGCGGATGGGCTCCCAGGACCCGCACCTGGTGGGGGAGCCTGTCCTACAGGGCCGCCCTCCGGGAGGCAATTCCGGCTTTTTTAGGTCCCCACTGGTAGACCTACAGGAGGTGCGTGGTCTGGGACAGCTTCATGCAGCGGGTGACACAGAGACCCCCCACGGGAGAATGTTGCCTGGACCCCGTTTCGGGAGATGTGTTGAAGATGTGGGTGGGTGGTTGCACGGATGGAAGGGGTTGGATTTGTTCTGTGTGCTGGGGACACAGCACATAGTGCCCAGCAGGCCCGGGGACACGGACTGAGGTCCAATATAAGGAAAGACGTCCTGAGTGTCAGAGCCGAAGGACGGGGCCCCCTCCCGGGGGCGTGGGGGGCAGGGCCCGGCTCCACACTTGGTAGGGAGGCTGAGGAGAAGCTCTCCAGCCCGGGGGTGGGGCAGGTGGCGCTCAAATCCCTTCCTTCAAATGGAAGCTTCTACGCTACCACAAAGGCTGGGGGGACTGAATAAAGCCGGGAGGGGGCTCAGCCTCCCTCACCCCGCTGCGCGCTGCCCCCCTCTGCTTGCAGACTCCACGAGGGGAGGCAGAAGCCTGCCTTCTGCGGGGCTTCGTCCCGCCCGCCTCCCCGGCACGGAGCGTGTGGGCAAGCTGAGGACGTCCGTGCATCGGTATGTGCTGAGAACCTGCCATGTAGTAGCCGCTGCTCTGGGTGCTGAGGGCAAAGCAGGGAACAGGGCACATGCCATGCTCTTGGCCTTCATGAGTCTAGTGAGAAGCAAAGTCACAAACACATCTGTGGCCATTTGATAAGTGATGGTGGGCAGAGTGGACAGCCTTCTCTCTCCTCCCCTCTTCTCCCCTATTTTACCCTTCTCTACCTTACCCTGGTCTACCTACCCTACCCTACCCCCATACTACCCTACCCCCAAATGTACCCCCATACTACTCTACCCTACCCCCAACCCTACCCCCATACT
>PVKE010009632.1:0-44339 GCA_004027555.1 Craseonycteris thonglongyai | reverse complement strand
ACATCACTAGCAATTAGGGAGATGCAAATAAAAACCACAATGAGATACCATCTTACACCTGTTAGAATGGCTATAATCAACAAGACAAGGGATAGCAAGTGCTGGAGAGGCTGTGGACAAAAAGGAACCCTCATACACTGCTGGTGGGAATGTAAACTGGTACAACCACTATGGAAGGCTGTATGGAGATTCCTCAAAAAATTAGGAATGGAATTACCATATGATCCAGCCATCCCTCTACTGGGCATCTACCCAAAAAACCTGAAAACCTTGATCTTTAAAGATGTTTGTACCCGCATGTTCATCGCAGCACTGTTCACAGTGGCCAGAACATGGACACAACCAAAACGCCCTTCGATAGATGACTGGATAAAGAAGATGTGGGACATTTACACAATGGAATACTACTCAGCGATAAGAAATGATGAAATACAGTCATTGGTGACAACATGGATGGACCTTGAAGACATCTTATTAAGTGAAATAAGTCAGACTGTAAGAATCAAGAAACATATCACCTCACTTGTAGGTGCAATATAAAACTGAAAGTAACAGAGAAACACAAACTTATGGACACACTCAACAGTTTAGTGGTTACCTGAGGGTAAGGGGGGAGTGGAGAGGGGGTAGATTAGGGAGTGGGCACCAGCTATACGGTGAGGAAGGAGAGCTGATTCTGGATGGTGAGCAAATAATGCAATACATAGACAATGTAATGTAGAGTTGTACACCTGGAAATTATATTGCCAACCAATGTCACCCCAATAAAGTTAACAATTAAAAAAAAAAAAACAGTGGTTCAGATCTGTCGTGTTGGTCTGAGAATTGGCGAGAGGCTTCCCACAGGAAAAGGTGGGTGTTTCAACTGGAACGCAGCATCAATCTGTGCATGATAAGGCTATGTGAGTAGAGCTAGAGCACTCTTGTTCATTAAAAGGATCAGGCTTGTCAGGACTGGGAACGCCTGGGAAATATACCAAGAGACCAGTCAATCTAAAAATTAGGGAGGGAAATTTAAATGTGAAGCTGCAAACACATTCTAAAAGCCAGAATTTTTCAGAAATGCCATGTATTCAGTCCATGATACTTAGTACTGCAATACTGGAGACATTCCAAATAAAGACTATTTTAAAATAATCTGCAAGTTCTGACATTTTGCAATAAGACAGGGAAAAAACAAAAAAAAATTGTATGATTTAGAGGAAGAGACATAATTATTATTGTTTGCAGGTGACAACATTTACCTAGATGGCTCAAAAGAAAAAATGGCAAACTATTTAAATAAGAAACCAATAAAGTGGCAAATACAAAATAAAAATGCAAAAAAAAAAATAACTTTGCACAGCAAACAGTTATAAAATTTAATGGAGAAATTCTGTTCACAATAGCAATGAATAAACTTGAGAAACGACATGAAGGAACTATAATGTAACAGAAGTTTATATGAAACAGCAAGCTGTATTTCTACATGAGAAAACTACATGAAAAGACCTCAAAGCCTCACATATTAATGTATAAATTGTATTGTCTTAGGTTTTGAACTTGACGAGCTCTTATGAAATAGCAAATAGGGGAGCATAATCCAGAAAATTAATTGTAATGAGGAAGAACTTGCATTACTGGATATGAAAGCATCTTCTTAAATTACAGTATCCAAAAAGGAGGGTTTTAGCAAAAGAAGCGATGGAGACCAAAAGATATTGATACAAAAATTAAACACAAGGAAACAGGCCCAAGAAGGAAAAAGAGGTGTTAGGAAATACGTTCTGACCACATGGACCAAAATAAATGCCAAATAAATGAAAGATTTAAATATTTTTAAAAACAAAAAGAGCCACAAAAGCACTAGCAGAAAATACAGGTTAATATTTATCTGACCCTGGGGTGTGCAGGCCTTTGTAAATACAGAAGCAGAGGAGGAAAGGATGAAGGAAAATTTGTATGTACTTAAATTCCTAAACAGATACATTAAAAATCCATTAACAATGAAAAATCAAATGACACAAAAAAATGTTTGCAGCACATGAAACAGTTAATGAACTTATATGTAACTAACTTCTGCAATTCACAGAAAATCCATTTTTAAATAAGTAAAAATAAGAAGCAAATCACATACACACAAAACCAGAAAAATAGCCAAGAATCATGAAGACAGTCAAATAACAACTAACAAAAAAAAACCAACCAGAAATCATAATTCTAAGTTCCTTATTTAGTTTGGGAAGAAAGCCAATCAATGATGGTTTGTGAATTCTGCCTTCGAGTTCCCTACAGATGGGAATATGAGTTAGCCTTAATACTTTGGTGGGTAACTCTGCAAATCGTAGCCCCTCCAAACATGTCTTTGACCCAGGAATTTCACCTGCAGTAATTTCCAGACGAAGTGGAAATGAAAACAAAAATCTTATAAAGATAAAAAGTTACACACAACAAACATAAGTAACTAGAGGTCAAATCAATTATGGTACCTACAAATAAGAAAATATGATCCCGATAAGAAAACCGTGTTTTACAATATTTTAACGACACGAGAAGCTATTTATTATGACTTGTCAGATGGGAAAACCTGATTACAATATAGTGGATTCCAGCAGGGCCTCCATCCTACTTTTCAAACATGCACACATATACGTGTTAAAAGGGAGAGGAAAAAGCTGAGAAAACGTACACCCCAGTGGGACAATGATTCTACACAAGCAATGGGACGTCGGGACATATTCATGGACACCTTCGTGCTTTTCCAATTTTTCCAAATGTTCTACCTGGACCTGCATTCTTTTTGCAACCAAGGAAAAAACATTGCCTTCTGTGTTTTAAATCCTAGTTTGCCGGAAGTGTGCGAGTACAGGAGAGATTGCCGAAGAGGGTGCTACAGGAGAATGACAGGGTCCCAGGTTCCCAAGCTTCGCAGACTTGTGAGTCTACAGCTTCGTTTTTATTTGCCTTTTCCCCGCCCCAAAAGTCTGTTCTCAAAAAGTTCGCCATTTCCAACAGCATTTGGTTTGCCTCTCCTGTGAGTGAGAGCAGTGTCCCAACAATACTTAATGTATTTCGTGTCAGGGGCCTGTGGGTCAGCAAGGTTATTAATAAACAGCGCCTCCTGTTCTAATTTCGGTTCTTTCTCTCCTTGGCGTCTCTCTCCTCCTGTCCTGCTTTTCCTTTCGCTTCTTGTTCTGTCTGACCCTTTTCCCCTTCTCCCTGATAGAAAAATCCTGTCTTCATTTCAAATCGACTCCTGGCACTTTTCCCAACATGCTCTTTCTAAGTTGTCGGTCCTGACGTCCTGGTGGGGAATTTAAATTTGGGGAATATGCTTAGAGGCCTCTAGATCAATTCGATGAAGGCCGATGTGATGCTATGATCTGGCATATGCACTGGAGGGTGGAGGGAGGGAGTAAAATGCAGACAAAACGTGGAGGGGCAGGGGAGCGCCTTGTACTTTTTAAAGAATTTCTGTTCAACAAGATGCTCTGACCACACGCGAGCCAGACTTGCAAGGCGCCTCTGATTGGCCCTCCGGCACAGGAAGCAGGTTGGACGGCAGAAGGCCGCTTTCACTGCTGTTATTTTTTTGTGACCTTCGATAAGACAAAAGAATGTAAGGAGTGCACTGTGCATTCTTAGATGTGGGTACTGCAATTTCATTTCCCCTTTAGAGCTTGATGGACTACCTAAGCTTCTACTTAGGGTAGAACTGGTGTTATTTTGGCCAATCTTAGTTCACAAATGAAAGTGGCCACATCATCATATGCAAACGCTCTTCAAAGACCCTGAACTTTGGGCAAATCTTGTTCAACTGTTTTCCCTCTCAACATTTGCTGACTGCAACTTCAAACCAGAGACTGCTTTGTGCACTGAGAAAAGTCGATTTCTACACACACACACAGAGAGAAAGAGAGAGATATGCATGTGCTTTATTTCAAATGTGTTAAACTTCAGTAGTTACTTTCTTCTTATAAACACAATATTGCATTGTCTATCTGAGCCCTCAGTGAGTTTACAAGTGTTCAAGGGAGTTTACTTAACAATGATAAAGCAATATTTTTATATGCAAAAATATGTAAAAAAGAAATGCATGATTCTGTTGAATTATTCATGCTTTTCAACTTAACCTATTGCACTTTTTCTTATGCATGCATTATTTCGTACATGTGACCTGCACTACCTTTTTTAGAATGAGTGGAAATCATTTAGAGTGATGTCATTTTTCAGCACAGGATTAATTCTTCTCCCAACTAGGGCTCTCATGTTGGCGGGGGAGGGGGATGAAGAAATGACAAGGAATTTATTCAAGAGAAAGATAGCTTTCTATGTCTGAATTCATTATGATGAAACATACAAGTTATAGCACTAACAGAATTGCACCTGACTTTTGGTCTCACCCAAACTAAGAAAACAAATCTATGGGAACTTTGAATGAATTATGCATTTGACTTGTTGAAATGGTCACCCCTGCACTGAACATTAACAGTTAAGGGGGATTCCTAAACACAGCTAAAATCTCCATTGGAAGTTGCCGTTAACCAGGCTGGACTGAATATCTAATTTGGCTCCTTGCTTACTCTTCATTTCTTCATTTTCCTTGTGATAGCTCATTCTTATCTGTTCTATAACAACAATCAAAGGATGTGTATACCTTTAAATGTGTTGTTAAATGTGTGCTTGTTTGTCATTATGGGATAATATTTAATGAAGTTCTTTTCTTTAAAGGCAGTATTTTTCTTAATACATAGGCTTGTGTGAGCACTGACTTGTGATAAGGCTGTGGTGTGGAAAAAGAATGAGGAGAACGCTTTACCCGAGTGTCTACTCATCTGTAAAATGGGGATAATGTGACTGCAACATAATGTGGTGGTACCCATACAGGATGGCATTTGTATGCACTTAGTCAATGCTGCTTCTATAGTGTGGTTCACACATTAGGACTAACACAGCAATTCTCACATTAGCATGACAGTGTATATTACATGTTACCATAACGCCCATGATATTCTGCGAGTCAGAAATGGACAGACTAGGGACTTTCAAACGCTTGCCACCTCTGTGCCTCTGTTTCATGCATTTTAAATACTCTACATTGAAACAGGGTCGTGGGTGCCCAGGCATCCCTTGAAGTTTCAATACGTAAGTGCTCTGAGGATCACCTGCAGGGCGTTTTCCCCTCACATGACTGGGCTGCATGCAAGGCACGGTTTCATGCCCCCTAGCAGACCATCTCTTTTCATGCCTGCCTCCTCGGCTCAGCCGGGGATCAGTGGGTTGCAGGATGAGGACAGAGTGCTGAATGGCAGGCTACAGTCTCAGTGCCCCAGGGGAAAAGTTTCTTACGAACAGAGGCGGCTCTTTTGTTCTTCTTCAGCCTCTGTTACACAGTCAGGTCTCTGTGCAGCCGCACCCACTGTGGTGGGGACTGTGTGGAGCGAAATGCGGCTGACAAGGGCCCCTGAGGGGCCTCGGTGGCATGCCGTCGGTGGGCGCTGCGGGTACAGAAACTCGGGCAGAGCTCGGCAGGCCGAGTGTAATAGCGTATGCGCCTTGGGAGATTACGGGTGTGATAGGGGCACTGCGTAATGGATAGGGCCGTCTGTGTACACATTTCAAAGGACTCGCTACACCCCTTCCGAAGGCTGCTGTCAAAAGCATTAGCCCTTTACACACACAACAGCCACGTATCCTGTGACAGGTGGCCCCTGCTCCCACAGGGTGGCTCCTCCCACATCGCCCCGCTGCAGGGGGGCTGACTGAGCCCACATGGAGGAGAAAACACTGGCAAATTCCCTGCTTTGAGCTCGGCTGTATTCATAGAGGAGGAACACACCCGATGCGTTTCAAGTAGCTTGGACGGAAGTTCAAAGGGAATGGCACATGTAAAAGATCTCTCTGAAAGATTGGAGAACTTGATTTAACCTCTACTGAAGCGGCACCAAAGGGAGCGTTGGGTTGCTAAGCACTGCGGTCAAGACCCACCCTGATGTCAGCACTTCATTCTGGATGTTAAGGGAAAGGTGGGGACATGCAGAAACTGCCGTGCCCTGGGTGGGTGATGTTTAAAACAATTTTGTTACCATTTGCGTGGCAGTTCAGCATGCAGGTTTGCGTGGGCCAGGGTGGGAAATGAACCCCGGATCTCATGACTCCGAGACAAGCGCTCAACCAGCATCCACTAGCACATCTTTTTGAATACGTCTGCCTATGGCCTGAAGTCTACAAAAGTTTACACAGCATGAAGATCTGACAAGGAAACACTAGCGCTCTTGGGTAAAGCCCATTTCTGTGCTAAAAACAGAACGCGTCCCCTCTCACACTCATGCCAGCAACACTACACAGAACCCTTTCTCGTCTTCTGAGTGAGAGTGGATTTAAACGTGTGGGTTTTCTGGTCTCCCATGCTAAGCAGAGACATAACAGATTAGCATCAATAAAGGCAGGAGTAGCACTGATGACCAGTCACAGAGGTTAAACGTGCACAACTTCTCCCTATGGTCAAGAGCTTTTCTATAATAATACTAAAAATCCGTTAGCATTAGAAACGAAAGTGTTGTTCATGTTCTCTCTTTATACTCAGTGGCTACAACCCCATGGAAACTCATTCATTCATATACACAGTATATTATTAGCCCCAGGCACAGTGCTAGTCTCTGGAGATACAAATATAAATGAGATCCTTTCCCTGACTTTAGGGATCTCGTCTTGTTTTCTTTGTATAATAGTGTACGCTATGTGGCTATCACTAATCTAAGTGCTGTACTATATTAATTCATTTCATCATCAAAAACACATTATGTTGCAGTCACATTATCCCCATTTTACAAATGAGTAAACTGAGTCACAGATAAATCACCGTGCTAAAAGCCACACACCTGGTATATTAGCAGACCCGGGATTTAATCCATGTCCAGAGAACCTACAGCTAAACACTGCTTAAGAGCTCATTGAAGAAACATACCGTAATGATTTTCAATGTAATCACTAGTGACATCAAAGACCCCACACCCCCAGAAAACTGGGCTCCTGCAAGATTTAGATCAGTGATCGGGCCAAACTGTAAGAGACAAGCTAGTCAATTTGTAAAGAGCAGATGAGAAACAGACTCCAAAAGCTACTAAAAAAGCCAAAACAAAACGCAATTTGCTGAGGAGTAAATATGGGACCTTTGTAAATGTAACAGATCCCCCTATACAGCCCCAGATGAATGAGACCTTCCTCTCCGGAGCGGGCTCCTCCCTGACTCGGGGGTCTGGTGATAGCCCGTCCCATGGCATGGTGGACAGTGCTGGTGACTGCACTTCCAAGTATTTTCTCTGTTTCTGGACACTTCTTAAGAGACCCTGGCAAACCCAGGCCAACTCAGGAAAGAAAACACCACCATGTCACATGGGGAACTGCAGAATTTAGCCACGAAAAACACAGAATCAACTTTCGGGGTTGGGGAAGAACAAACGCTATGGCCCAATGTTTGAAAGTCTGTTGTATGGAAAAGTCACGATGTTCAGATGTATTCCTTCCAGGGACAGTATCCGGCCCAGTGGAAAGATGGCCCAGAGACAGACTTTGGCTCCCATGAAAGGACAAAACACAAAGCCTACCATAGCGGCAACTCTGGGGGGACAAAGCCTTGTCAGTCCCCTCTCCCTAACTAGTGGCCTTCCCGAGACTTCCACACATGCTTGTCACCTGCGCTGAATGTACAACTCCTGACAGTGGCTGGCTCATGTCTGCCTGACGACCTGCCTACCCCAGACCTCAGGATTCACTAGGAAGTTGCACCAAAATGTTCTCCAAGACTCCTTCCCGGGGGAAGATTCCACGACCTCTAGATTTCATTACGAAGCCTTAAATTCCAAACCACTTTAAAAACCGGTTATCCCTGTTTTGTAGATGAAGAAATATCCCAGGGCTGAGCAACCACCAGGGTGACAGGCCGATAACATCTCCCCTCTCACACCTAGATTCCTTCTCACACTTGAATACACAACCGACCTCGGCGTTGTTACACAGCAACTTCGCCCTAACCTTGTTCTAGAAAATTGGTTTGGTCCCCAGTGGCCACAGTATCATCTAGCTGAGAGCTTACTATCATTTCTAAGTTAATTTGTAAGTTAATTGTAAAAGTCAGGACACTCTGACACTGCAGAAAATGTCAATTAAGATAAACCCAGGTCAGAAAATCTCAAAACTGAACAAGGTTGCTTTCACTCCGTTTTTCTCAGGAAAAAAAATAAAGACGACATGGGGAGCGACTGGAGTGGTATTCAGTATGAGCTGCCCCAGAGTCTAGCCCTCCGTTAGGTGGGCACTGGATTAAAAAAAATTAATATACATGTATAAAGATTCCCATTGGGGAAGCCGAGATGGCTCAGTGGATTAAGCGCTTACTTTGCAGCGCCGGGGACCGAGGATCGAGTCCCGGCCCCGGCCCCGGCCCATGCGGATCCATATGCTGAACGGCAAGGTGAAAATAATAGAATAATCATATACTTCATTATGATATCGGTTTACAGTTCTCTGTCTCTGTATCTCCCTGTCTCTGTCAATAAATAAGTAAATAAATAAATCTTAAAAAAAAAAAAGATCCCCACAATACTCCAATCACGACCTCAAACACGTTTTCACCGATATGACATTGAAAGAAGAGCCTGGTCCCTACCTGGGGCTATTTCCAATTCCACGGTCTCAATGTCGTGTACAGACAGTGGTTAAAGGGGGAAAGGCCGGACACACAGGGTTCTTGGGGAGAGTTACGGGGAAAAGCCCCCGCGGGCCCAGGCTCAGGCCCAATCGGCCGGACAAAATGGCGCAGCCCCACTTCCGCCGGAAGATGAGCTGCAGGTTTGCTGGTTACGTCCGTACGTAAGTCTAGGGTACCGCGCATGCGCACTGAGATGCTAGCGAGCCGCTGTCGCTGTCTCGCTACATGAACGCGTGGGCACCTGGCGACCCTGGCAGTGTCTCAGGCGCTCCGTAGCTGAGCAGCCGGGGTCCACGGGCATCACGGCTCTCGGCACAGTAATGACGTTGCCCTGATGCCCTGGGCTTTAGGAAGAGATGCTTCCCATTTCTTCTCTTCACTGCGTGACCTCTGGGATTCCTTTTCCCCTGCCTAGGTCAGGCCCTCAACATCAGGATGGCGTTCAAAGAATGCAGAAGACTTTCTCAAAACGTCTGGAAGGATCTGGGTTGTGCAATGTGGCCGCTGGTCCTCCTCTATAAAGGCGGGGAGAGGGGAGGGGGCTCACTCTCAGCCGCAAATGATTGCAGCCCCTCTCACCCACAGGGTGTCTCTTTGCTCCCCACTGAGGCTATATTTGCCCCGATCGGATGCATCCGCAGTACAGTGATCCCTCGTTTTTTCCCCGATTAATGGGGACCAGAACCTTCCGCGAAAGCTGAGAAACCGCGAAGTAGGATTTGCCCCTCGGAATGTTCGTGTATGCGGGTACAAGAATGTTTTAAATATGTAAACAGTATTCATACTTTACTCATTTAAGACAAAAATGACAACAGTATACGTATTTACTTAAACGTGTCAGTGCTAATGAATAAGGTTAATGACAAAACCTTATACAGTGATAAACATGAATCAACATTGCTTTCTGAGAGAGGCGAAGAGTCTTGTGTTGGTGGCGGAGGAGAGGCCCTCACTTGACTGGTAGAAGCTTTAGGCTCCCTCGGAGACTCTTTCTCTCGCAGACTCTTTCTCTCGCAGACTCTTTCTCTCGCAGACTCTTTCTCTCGCGCGCATCAACACGAAACAACACTCCTTTCCGCAATGTGGCTGCCGACATGGTTGTATTTTTTCATTTTTATTTTTTGATGAATATTTTGGGAAAACCCGCGACGCACTGAAGCCGTAAACCATGAAGCACGAAGTGGCGAGGGAACACTGTATGTTGCAAAGGGGACTGAAATCACAGTGCGATGGTAATGAAGCAAGAGGGATCAGAGAGCCTTTATTTTCTAACTTCTCCTGCCACAGTCATTTCTGAGCGGGGGCCACCTGAACACCTGCATCCTGACACGTCCCTTACAGTCAGTCAGACTCTTCTGTAAGTGAGAAACCCAGGCTTTCTTTGCGGGGGACCCAGCAATTTCCGGAAGACGGTATTCAGTGCCCCATTCAGTGCAGATTCAGGGCCAGTAACAACACGGCTTTGCTATCTGCCTGTACAACAGGTCAAACGCTAGTCAACGTTCGGCCGAAATTTCTCTAATTTACAGTCTCCGGCCCTGTGGGCCAGGACCAAGCAGCTCTCGGCTACAACGTGTAAGCAGAGCATTGCTTCCTCTTAATCTGAGTAATGGGTCCCAAATGCAGTTGCCACTTTTCAGATCAGATGCTATGCAACCTTTTGAGAAACCTGGAACTTTTCTCCTCTGGCAGGGAAAGGGTTGGATGTGTAAACAGAGCATTGCTTCCTCTTAATCTGAGTAATGGGTCCCAAATGCAGTTGCCACTTTTCAGATCAGATGCTTTGCAACCTTTTGAAGAACCGGGAACTTTTCTCCTCTGGCAGGGAAAGGGTTGGAGCATAGCAGTGTTTTTTCATCAGCACTGAGACGCCTCTAAGCAGCGAAGTGATTGCATTTCAGGGCCTGTAAACAGGAGATGCGGAGCCCGCTTGGAGAGTTTCATTCCGTTTCTGTGTATTCACGCATCTGTCATTGGCTCCCACACCCCACTTGGCATGCAAGAGCTGGGCAGTCCCAGAAACCTCCTACAGGACACCCGCGGGATTTCAGAAGCAAGCCCATGCCAGTATAACGTGTTGAAGACCGATCTGGGTGGGACCCCAGGGGGTGCTGCAGGCTGTGCGACCCTGGGCAGGTAACATCACCTCCTTCAGCCTCAGTTTTCACATCTGTAAAGTGGAAATAATATTGCCCTTGCAAGTTCATTACGAGGATTAAATAAAACAGTAACTATACAGGTTATGAAGGCATTCCATATATTATTATGCTGTAAAGCAAGGTTGTCCAGTCCCGGGTCCACGGGCCACATGTGGCCCAGGACGGCTTTGAATGCGGCCCAACACAAATTCATAACCTTAATTAAAACATGATGAGATTTCTTTTTTTTTTTGACCTTTTTTTCCGGTTGTCGGCTATCGTTAGTGTTAATGTATTTGATGTGTGGCCCAAGACAATTCTTCTTCCAATGTGGCCCAGGGCAGCCAAAAGGCTGGACACCGCTGGGGTAAAGCATTGTTTTAGACCCTGTTTTTAAGCCTTTCTGCTTCAACCTACACAAGGCAGGGAACAGTTTATCTTTTCCTGCAAACTACTGAAGGCTTGGGCTTTAGTATTCCAAGAAAATAGAGCTTTTATTATGGGCCTTGTAAGACAATGATAAGATCTGAGTTGTCGTAATTTGTTTTTCTCTGAAACCTTCTCTCTCTTTCCAAGCTCCCTCGTGACATTTTCAGGCCGTCATTGGTTGTCTAAAATGTCTAGGATGGTATTGAGTTCTATGTTAACTATTGCTTCTCTAAGTCTTACATATTTCGTTCTTTTGATCTTTCCATCCACGTCAATCTCTCACCCTATCATTTTTGTGCTGTTTTCTTTTGAATTCCACTCAGTTTATCTCTATCCTTGCAGCTCTAAGGTATCCTATCTATGTAACCTTCCAAATGGAAGCCCCGCAAAGATTTGTGGGAGATTGGGAGAGTCAACTCCCTTCCTACTTCTGGAATAACATGAGACAAGAATAAGCTTTCTTTCCTCTGGCTTCCCTATTACATTTATTACTGTTCCTAACAGTTTTGTTGTTGTTGTTGTTGTTGTTGTTGTTGTTGTTGTTTAATAGGGCATTATCTCTCTCATTCACAGTCTGAAGCCATTTACTTTTCACACAACATTGTGATTGTCTTTTCTTTGGGAGGCACCATAGTATTGGCCTAGGGACAGAGGTTCCAGAAGGAGGGATTCTGGGGTTCAAACCTCTTTTAGAAGCACTGTATCCTTGGGCAAGTTCTATAACTCCCTTGGACCTAGTCTTTCTCATCCACAAAATGGAAGTAACAGTGTTTGCCTGGTACAGTTATGGTGAACTAAAGTGAGCAACTACTGCCCCGAAAACAGTTAGATTATAGTAAGCAGTCATAAATGTTAGTTCTCCTTTTTCAAAAGCCTTACATATATTTACCTGTTCATTTCCCCCTCAGTCCTCATGTGGTCATCTTTCCACATCCATCTTTGGAAATTTGTTTCATACCTATTTTCCCTACTTCGTTTGGTGCATTGCAGGAAATATGAAATAAAACCGGACAAAACAGCAGTTCCCAAAACGTCCTCTAGTTCTCATCTGCTGGACCATTGTCTATTTGTCATTATCTAACGGGGGATGAAGGTTTTACTATGAATCCAAAAGACAACTGTAGTTTACCCTAAAGCTAGTGAGTGTGGGTTAGGTTCGGGAAAACCTGCTTTGAATTTTAGGTGAACCTCGTTCAAATCTCTCATGCCAGGAGAATATTTATAGTTTCAGGTGGATACCAAATGAAATTTGGTAAGTTCATCTGAGTTTTACTTTGGGTATGTCATTTCAGTGACCTCAAATTTCAAATTTCATACAGCCTTAATCCTTATATTTATGGTCTTTCTGCCATTTTCACCTCAGTTGATAAAAAAATAAAAAAAATAAAAATTGAGACTTGCTGCTCAGTATTTGAGCAAATAGCAATATTAAAGAATCTCTGCATTATGGTCTCAGTAAGTAAGGAAAACATTGTTTTGGTAACATGCACTTCAATGAGTCAGGCAATTTTTGCAAATATTTCCCCTTATTTCATACTATGTTTATGAGCCAGGAAATTCCAAATTGATCAGATGCTAATCAACGAAAGTACGTATTTCTGTCAACATTTGAAGATCGGCAGTGTGTCGCCTTTTATCCCTGGTTCAAGTAAATGCAACTTTAAAATCAAATTTGTATCATACAAGCTTTCTCCAGTTTTGCACTTCTTTCCCCCCGAGCTGGAAGCCCAGACTTTAAGCGAGCTGATTTTCTCAAATTATATGCTAGAGATTGGGAGAGATTTAAGGATAGCTCTTTTAGGTCAAAATGATAGGTGCACAGTTTGTGATGGACGATCTTATGCATATTAGTGATATATGCCCATTAGATCAGCCGGCCTTCTCGGATGAGAAGACTAGGCAAAAAGGAGCTTAGAGAAATGTCTAAATCCTACATTGGCAGAGATACGGGCAACATGCTTCCAGTTTTATGATGGGCAAAATAATCTTAAATAACTTACATGTGGAGATTAATATATCAGTGAGCTCTAAAATTAGATAACTTGCCTAAAAGTGCTTTTTTATGTTTTTACTCCAACAGTTAAGTGGAGCTTTGAAGATATATCACTCTGAATATCTACTTTTTAATTTAACTAAACAAACTTACTCTGGGATAATGTTTTTCCTTAAGAAATGTGCAAGAGAGAAAATTTCCCCTGGACACTCCTAATAGTTTTTCATAAATTGACCACACTTTGAATTAGTTAAAAAAAATTAAAATCTGAAAGCACAAAAAAAGTCAGGGGTCTCTTCTAATCTGTACTCCCCAAACGACTGCTCATAAAAATAAACTTTATAACATCTTTGAGAATCCCAAAGAACCCCAGTCAAAACTTTTCTGGCTAGAAAAGAAAGCAGTTTTAATATTCAAAAATGTGCCCCCCCCCCCATTAGTGAATCCCCCTAAGGGGAAAAACAGCTAATCTTAGAGAGATGGTAAATTTAAGTGATTCTGTAATTCAAGTTAGTCCTCGATGGTGTTTTAAAATACCATCGAACAGCAGAGACTGGGGGAAAAAACACAGAAAGTTTCAAACATAACTCAAAATAGAAAGACGGACTGATCCTTTCTTTAAGGGGCTTTTCTGTTTCTAAATTAGAGGATGAATAACATCTTACTGAAAAATAGCAAAATTTTGTGGCCACTTCATGGTAACAAAACAAAACGAACACAGAAGTCCACTGCATGTCTTCTATGACTGGATCATTTAAGACCGCCGTAAGCAAATGGGTGCTGAGCACACGATGCAGTAGATTGATGATGTAGTATCGGAGTGCACACTTGGAACCTCGATGATTTTACTAGCCCATGTCACCCCCATACATGTCATAATAAACAAATAAATACAGCAGCATTACACAGCCGATTTTTTGTGGGTCAAGTATTGCAGGTGTCATCCTAAACAGCAAGCCACCTAAGTAGGGGCACACCTACACGCAGACTCCAACACACTCACACAACCCACAACTCGGCCTGCGCGCGCACGCGCATGCACACACACACACATAGACCCACGCAACCCGGCGGGGCTTTGGTCCGGGTGCTTGATGACTCTGGCATGTTGTGAGCCCTGGAAAGAATTTTAATCTACGTGGTTTGAAAATAGGGGCCTTTTAAATATGCTGCATACAATTTGTGATGGTCATCTCTAAAATGCTGCTCCATTATCCTATTCCATTTGGAATGAATGAGGCTAATTAATTTCAGGCCATACTTGATGAGGTCAGCACCATACGAGGGGTGCGTGCTAGACATTGCTAATCTCTTTCAGCTGAGAGTGATGAATTAAAGATGAAGCATGCCTTTGCAGGCCTAATTTAGAATGTATATCAAAAAACCTACAGCAAATAAGACTATCCCCTACAACAAAGGAAAACTTGCTCTCAGCTCCCCTGAGGTGTGTTGATTTTTAAAGACATTTTCAGTATTCTTTGGAATTCCAGCTGATATGGATGGGTGAACCATATCAAGAAAATCAAGCCAGCTCTCACACATGGCCGTGTAGACAAAAAGTGGGATTAAAAGAAAGAAAATGAAACAAAAAACAAAAGACAACAATCAGGGTTTGGTCCCTTGTGTATTAAAATTCCACCTCCACTTTAGGCTTGTTTTATTTATTTTTATTTTTTCCAGAGCTACTAGTCTGACAAAGATCCCAAATTAGCAATACCTATATTCAAGCAACGGCCACCCAACTCTCTGCTGGGACATTTCAAAGCCACATGCTCAATGAGGCAGCCTGTTGTTTTTAAAGCAGATATCCTAATGAGGCTGGTCAGGGTTTTCCATGTTTGTATTATGAAAGCCAATAGAGATTGACCAGGTAGATAATGTGATACCTTTTATTAAGCCGAGCAAGAAATTGTAATACAGATGCCTCCAGGCCAAAATGTTCTTATGAAAGTTAACGCAAAGCCAACTTCCTGAGTTGTGAACAGGGCGGGTAATGCACCGATCTCAGCTCTACAGGGAAGAAGGAATTAGTCATAACTTCTCAAAGGCAACCTCTACAAGTCCCTAAGGATGGCAAGAAAGGTGGCTGGCCCCAGCGACTAGAGCATATACCTTGCAAAAATGATTTCGCCATACCTGGCCAGAGAAATCCTGACATTTTCATAAGGATTCAGAAATTGTCGCCGGTGGCCACCACCGCTCCCGACTCCGTTTCCCAGTAGCCCTCATTAGAACAAAGCTGCTTCGAATTAAGCCCAATCTACACGCTGAATCAATCTTTCATCCTTTTGATTGCTTCTGAAAATATTTATATTTCTTAATAATGCACATTTTGTCTCGCAAACTTCTGATTAAACCCAGACGGGGGTTCCCAAAGCAGGCCATGCATGTGGAAGGGTGATTTGGGACAGGAAAGGGAAGACAAAAGCCACAGGTTGTTCCCACTGGGGACCCATTAGACAATATACATCTAGCAATTTCGGTTACATAAGCATCAGAGGAGGGTTGTAATAAGCGCAGATTGGAATATTAGAGCAACCCACCGGAAATTACAAAATAGTCTTACTATTGTATGATTTTTCATTGGAGCTTCGACTCTTTGGCTGATTGGCTTAGTAGATTTTATGCAGCATTATTGTAGGAGAGTTTTAGGACGATTTCACATTACAACCAGTAATAACCCATACAAGTTATCATATCGTAAAATAGAGACACAGTTATAATATGGACATGCCCAGATAATCTAAAGCATGCTTTCTGTTTAAAAAGGAGCACACTGTGGGGGTGGGAGGTTTGAGGGGAGTGGGAGGGAATTCCTGGTTTGAGGGCCAAGACAAAAGGGGGTCTCTGGTTTCAACTCTGTCACCAAACAGCTGGGTGACCTTATGAAAGCCACCTAACCTCTCCAGACCTCAGAATTTTCTTCCAGCTTATAGTTAAAAGATAAGGGAGGTAAAGATTTTGTACGTTTTTTTAATTCTATAGTTCCCTTTTTTTTTTTTTTTTAAATTTATTATTTTGAGAGAAGGTGAGAGAGAGAGAGAGAGAGAGAGAGAGAGAGAGAGAGAGAGAAGGGGGAGGGCCCAGAGCAGTCTCCATAGTTGCACATCATTAGCTGTGACATGGTTTCATTCCACACTGGTGACTGTGAGGCCACATAGGGCGGGAACAGAAGCAGAGGCCTCCCGCATGAGAGGCAAGAACCTTCCCTGCGGTCGTGGCCGTTACCAGTTGCACCGCAGTTCATCACGTGGGTTCGCATGGGCCGGGGCCGGGATTCGATCCCCAGACCTCGCAGTTGCCAGGCAAACACTCAACCTGCTGAGTTTTCCTGGCATCCCCTAATTCCAGTTTCCTAAAGAACCATCGTTGTGTTGAGTATCCAGGGCTCTCTGGATGCAGGGCCCTCATCCAAGGCTAAGAGCCAGTTTCAGCTATGGAGGCACGCCTTCTCAAAGCGTCCCTCGTATCACTCACTGGTCCCCCACTCACCCCTTCAGAGATGGCTGATGCTTCTCTGTTCCTCCCTTCCTCACAGAGACCATGACAGAGAGCAGCACCCTGAAGCAATGCCCATAGTTTTATTTAGCCCAATCGCTCCATTGTAGAGATGAGGAAAATAAAGGCCAAGGGCGGTGAGCTCACATACTTTGTAACTAACTGGCAAAGCTAGAATTTAAACCTCAGATAGTTATATTCCCAAACTAAGTGGGATGTCTTGTGAGCACCACTTAGTACAATTGGAAACAGAAACAAAGGATAGGGCAGTGGCTTCCAGTTCAGGCTTCCTGGATTTGAATAATCTGTCAACAATTTAGTAGCAAAGTCCGTTTCAGACAGGGCCGTAGGGCCCCATGAACCTTGTTTTTGTTTGTTTTTTTCCTCTTGCATAATTAAAACAATAACAGTATCTATCTCGGAGAGTTGTATAGCGATAAAATAAAGTAGCATGTATGTTTACCTAGCTCTGGTATATCCTAAATGTTAGTTACTAGTATCATCTTCTTCATTTACCTAAGGACTTGGAGTGAAAGGATCCTAAAAGGAATGGAGGAAACTACGAACAAATTCTGACCGGGTTGCTATGAACTCCACGGCCTCAGATAACTATCTAAGCCTCGGTTTACTTGTCAGCAAAATGGGAATTCCAAATATCTGCCTGTACAGGATTGCAGTAAAAATCCAAGGAGCTATGCATGTGACGTAAGTTTTTAAACAGGCAGAGCCCTATAAAAACACAAGGGTGGCAGCTTTTGTGAAAATATTATTCTTCCTACATTGGAAAGCCTCTGGATCAATTAACAGCTGATGAGAAACACAATACCACTTTTTTGTTTGTCAAACAAATCGCCAAGAATTGAGATACACGCAACGCCATTAAATCATAAAAGAATAAATACACTTCCTCGATGATTGCTGCCCTTTATTTAAGGCTGTTCTACTGTTCTCTATCTAAATTCACTGTTCTCACATAATTTCATTTGGTCAGAGGATTAGAGGACAATTATATGGCAAGGACAGGGTTTAGAACAGGAAAACACAAACCTATTCTCTTCTTTGCCCTCCAAGTGAAAGGGAGAAATATCACAGAGTCAACACATTTCATGCAGTATTAAAGGGTGGCTTCCAAGAAACCTTCATCCCCGGCTAAGATACTGTCAAACTTTGCTTCGCTGACCATTGAGTGTGAACTTTAAAATATATTCATGATTGAAATATCATAGTAAGCTAAAAAAGCATCATGGGATGGGGAATTGTTTTCAGAGCGGGATTATTAAAGACTTTGGGGCCTAAAGGTGTATATCTATTTTAAAAAGAAATTTTCTGATTGCAGATAACTCCTCAATTTGATTTAGTGTCGAACGATAGTGATGGGGTTGATAAGCGAGCATTCATCGGTAATTCATCTTGTGCTGGTAGAAATTTACAGCAAAGCAGTGCTTTTCCAACAGTGACAAGCTCTATTAATCTTCTTCAGACACATTTCAATAGGTGTTCCCATCTGTGGCCAACATCTAAATACTCTGGCATCACCAGCGACTTGAAGACACCCTCATTTCAAGTTACACTAGTGAAAATGTGATCCTGGATTGTACTCCCTCTCTTCATTCAATTAGCCTTTCTTGCCTGGATTTTCTGCTCATGTGTGACATCATTTACAAGGGAGAGCTCTCACAGATTCGGTTTCTCCGAGATGCACAATCTCCCCCAAGGTTAACCACCAACAACTTTTTTTACAAATTAAAATGGCTTAGATTCCAGCTCTGACTGTCACTGACTTCCTGTGTCCGTAGAAAATAAAACCCACTCAAAGCACGCCCGCCTGGGCCCTGAGAGGGCTTCGGCAGACGGGAAGGCTGTAATATGCACTTGTGTCCATGTTCAGAATGCAATTTATTGTCTTCAGCGATGATGGTTAATTTCAGGGTGGGGGGATGCTGGGAAAAGAAGAAGCCATTAGGAAACAAGGGTGCTAGTTAAGGAGTCCCGTGTGGAAATGTCCACAGACACGCAGCACATTTGGTCCATGGGGTGAAACTCTGCATCTGCTGGAGAACCTTCGTTAGAAAAGGAGACGCGAGAATCACTTTGGGGGCTTCTGCATGCTACTCAAATCACCTTCCTTCTCTACCTGGCTGCAAGGTTAGACGAGGTGACAAACATGGAAGGGCTGTGGGATGGTAGATTGCACCTAAGTGCTTTTTTTGTGCCACTTTCAACCTCATAATGGGGTTGGTCTTGCAGGGAAATAGGATTTGCACAGCATTTCACTTGTGCATCTTAGAAATCTTTCCAAAGGGAAAACTCCCTGACACATTCTTATTTTTAGAAAGGTTAGCACCATCTGCGTACGGAATGGAACGTTTTAACTTCATTGAGCACTTTTGTCCCTATCTGATCTGAAATATATATTTGGTACTAGTATGTGTGTGTGCGTGTCTACATGTGTAGGATAAAGATAGATATTCTCACATGCAAATTATGTTGCACAGTGATCATTTGAGTTTGTTACAGAACTCCATAACCTTATTGTAGGTGGCAGGTTTAAATGTGCCATATTAATAACTTGTTATCCAAGTCCTGGTGTGTCAAAAGCACTCAGCACTGGATTATCTACAAGACAAGTATTTATTGAATACATGTTGAGTCCAATTTCATTTTAATGACTGACTGTATGTTTCAGCCTCTTAGGCAGAGATAAAAACACTCAGAACCTATAGCTGTGTTGCAACATTACACCTAACTTGTCTATTTCTATTATTGTCTCCTAACTTAGAATATGGAAGAAAGGCTTTTTTTTTTTTTTTTTTTTTTTTTTTTGGTGGTGGTGGTGGTTAAAGAAGAGCAAGGGGAAAGATAGAAAAACGGCTGGCATTCAGCCTAAAGAGAAATCATTGAAACAAATTAATCCTATGCCGTTTAAATTGACATGGTAATCCATCATCAGAGAAGAAAAACTCTGAAAGCAATCTAGAATCCACCCTGCTCTTTCACTAGCCTTGCAGGCAGAAAGACAGATAGTAAAGGAAAGGGGGGGGGAGCGCCTCATAAAAGTTAGGGGTGCCTTAGAAAATCATAAAAGGGGTGCTATCAGCTCTCACGGTCTGGCCTCTGAAGAGCCTCCTTTGGAAAGGAGAGGTGAACTCTAAAGAGTGGCTTTCCAAAGTTTTTCTCTCAGAGGTAGGTGTGCCTCTGCTCGGGGATGCCAGGCTGCTGACGAGAGTCTAAGCAGCGCCTGGCAGCCTTGGCACCACCAGTACTTTCCCTGCCCAGGTCAGGGCCGCTGAGGTGGGGCTTAGGCTGGGGCTTGTGCTTGGTTTGCTGTTGTTATTGTGGTGGTGGTGGTTTTTAGGAAGGGGAGAGTAGAACCAAATAATTGTTCTTCTCTCTTTTCTTTTTTTTTTTTTTTTTTCCTCTCCTGTAATCATCATGTTTTGCACTCCCTGAAAAAAAAAAAGCATGTGATTGTAATTTTTAAAGTAAAAATTGTGTACCACTCCTAAAACCTGAAGCACGCCACTGTGCCCTGTCACTTTGACTGTCCCTTTCATTTTGGAGGCTTATTTTTGACATCGTTTGTCACCTTCAAAAGCCAGTGATGATATGTTGTTAAAACTGGCTTACGATTCAAAAATTATATATAAAACTGAAATGTCCCATCTTGGTAGATAGTTAAGATGTAAAAACTATGAAGAGCTCCACTATGGGGGTGGGGGGAGTGCCTGTATTTACAATACACTGCGTCTTACATTTTTCTTTTTCTTTCTTCCTTTTTTTATTTTCTCTTTAGCTTATATATGTAATGTTTTTGTTCTGAGGGGTTGGGAGGAGGGAGGACCTCATAGTTACCTTGGACATACACATTTGGACACAGAAATGAATGTTACTTTTCAATGTAATAACGCATTAAGGTATAAAGGCAAGACGATTTGAAAATATTTTAAATCTCCAACATCCACTCGGTTAACAACAGACAGTGTGTGAGGACGAAAATCCAGATGCCTCAGTGCCAAAGGCAAGCAGGCAGGACTCGGCTATAAACCATACCCAGCCACTGTCCTAGATAAGCTGATCTAGGGTAGAGTTTCTTCCAGTTTATTAAGAAAACTTCATATGTCCCTGTAACTTTAGAGTAAACATCACACCTCTTTTCTGTGATTAGAATTTTGATTCGATGGTTTTTTTAAAAGGGGGATGGTGAAAAATGCTGGCCTGTTGGCTAAAGTTTTTTAACGTTCGTAAGCATAAAAGAGAAATTAAAGGCATTGGAAGGTTAAATAGAAAGGGAGTTAACAGGCTCGTAGATACAGATATTCCTCCACAGCCATGCAGCTGCAATTTTAAAAGTTGTCAGGAAAGAATGGGTGGAGGTGTTTAGGTGTATGTTTGTGTTTACTGGAGCCTGGGAAATGTAAATAGTAGCTCTTCCATAACTGGATAGTCAATTATACTTTCTGAAAAAGATGTAATGCCTCTGAATTTGTTTGTAATTTATAGACAATGTACACTTCAGCAAAAGAGTGTGTCATTTTACAAGCCATTCAATTAACCAAAATCATATGAAAAACCAATGAGTAAATAAGCGCAAGTCAGAGGAGACTGAAAAAAATATCTTTTTAATTCCGCCCCCCCCCCCATTCACATTTTGTACTGCTAGCTTCTTTCTAATTTCTTGGTAAAATAGCAACAAAAGCATATGCAAAATGGGAATTTGCAACATGACTTTGGAGGTCAGTAAATAAGTTACGAATACATATTCCGCCAAGAAATAAGGTGGCTTCTCTTTGGTAACTTCTGCCTAAGCTGTGACGTGAGGTGGTACTGTCAAGAAATAGTGAGCAGAGCTGATTCTGGGCGGTGAGCACATAATGCGATGCATAGGTGATGTCAGGTAGAGTTGGACACCTGGAAACTATCTAGTTGTTACCAACCAATGTCACCCCAATTAAATGTAACAAAAAAAAATTAAAAATAAATAATACCAAGGACCTGGGGGCGGGGGAGAAACAGTCCATGTGCCATATTCCCTTCCTTTTACGTTTTCATTTTTGCTTTGAACTATTTTAAGTGTTATCATCTCGATCAATTTACCTCAGTCAAGCACATCGTAATCCCTCCGATACGGTTGACAAATTTATAATACATTGTAATGGTCAAATCGGAAAAGTACCTTTCTCTATTTTGTATTTAAAATTTTCAAGTAGTGTAGACTTTATTTAAATGTTACACTTTCTAAACTCTCCAGCTGCAGCTGCTTCCTTTGGTCGGGAAGCTGAATATTATCCCCAGCAGCAGCTTCTTCTTAATTTTTATGTGTAAGTCTTTTATTTTTAATGTGTATCTTCAATATTTCAAGATGTCAGCCCTTTAAGAGGATAACTGCAATGGGCAATTAAATAATTGGTTACATTTTATAAATTTGCCCATAAGTTTTCTCTATTATGGCAGGGTATCTGTCTTTGTGCATCTACTTACATCTCTAAGCATATGCTTTATAGTGAAACTTCTTCTTTGTTAGCCTTCTAAAACCCAACAGTCCTTAAATTACTTTTCTCCTGAAATTTGCCTTGAGTCTGTGGTTAAAAGAAATTGAATCAGGTAAATCTCTCTTGTTGTTCTGTGTGTGTTTTCTTTAACTGCACGGACGCAGCTACTTAATCATCTTAATTTACCTGGATATTTGCCTTACTAACATCTTCACATTTAAATGACTGGCACTTGATACCATTTGATTAATGTTTTTATTGACATACTCAAAAATGAACTGTCATTTTAAAGATTTCACTACCAGGTTCTTGAGAAAGAAAAAAAAAAAAATCGAGAGAATCACACCATCTTTCCTCACTCTGTCCACTTCTGAATAAACACTGGTGGCCTTGTGGCTTTACATGCCTTTAGAACTTCCTCAGCAGGAGTTGCCTTGCAATATAGTATTAAAATCATGGCGAGCCCACATCAGACAGGGTTAATGGTCGACAGGCTCCTCTCATCTTTAGCTACAGCCTATTTTCTTTATAGACTTCCATTCATGGAATAGGAAAATACACAGAGCAGCACGGTGATGGATTTTTAAATCAATGCATCCGGCAAAAGATGCTCACCTTTCGTTTCAACGCCCTGCCGACGCTCCCAAACTGAGCACTGATGTTTTCACTTGGAGGTGGCTTTCTATGGCTCTGCAAGGCACAATAGCATTGCCATCCTAAGTGGCCTCCGCTTGCATTTCAACAATAGTGATTCCAACGAGCTCATCCAGCCCCGGCACGTACACACATGAGTGACAGCCCCCAGGACTTGAGTATCGGAACCTTTAATCCCTCATGGAACTTCTAACACCGTCAGAATACACACACGCCCAAGTGCCCACACCTTCCTGCCTGCAGCTATCACAGAATGACCCACTCAGATGCCACCAGGTCTGACGCCAGCAGACTCCATCCTAATCTTATCCAGATTTTATGGCTCTAATGTGGCTACTGACAAGATTCTCCACGAGCTGCAGTGAAAGGAGGTGAAATATGTATTGGGTCTGGGGTGTTTGAAACCCCCTCCTGCCTTCATCCACTGCTGTCCATGTGTGAGAAATCTTGTTCAAGACAACTGGGTGGTCAGTGAAATGGAAGAAAATGTTTCACTACATTATGTTTTTTTATTCCCCAAAGTCCGGCTCTGAGGAATCAGATGGATGAGCCTGCTGTCTTCTCTGAATGGGGGTGGGGGTGGGATCAGAAAAGGGCAGAGACAGAGGCTTCCTGGATCCTAGCAGCTAGAGTGAACGTCCCTCCCTCCCTTCTTTTTTCCCCCTCCCCACAACCCCTTTGGTATATTAGTGTAGTTAACCTCCACTGGGCAAGACCAAGAAGGGTTAATGGAGTCCGGGCTCCTCACAGCCTCCAGGTCATCGATGCTCCATGGCAGGAATGAGATGACCAGGGGGGTGGAATGCAGAGCACCAGTCGCCTCACACCTGAACAGAGCGCTCCAATCCAACCGGGATTCATATTAAAAAAAGAGAGAAAGAGGAAAAAAAAAATACCCAAAAAAAACACCCTCCCTTCTGGAAAGGGATGGATTGGACCTGCAATTAGGTTTCCGCCTGCACGGAGGAGGCGGACACGCTGTAGCCTGAACTGAATTCCTCCAGCTGCCAAGAAGATGGAGCAATTAGGAAAGTGGAGATACAATAAATAAATGAATGAATAAGTCAATCAATAAATAATCAAGCGATCAGGGGCTCCAGGAAGAGCAGATTTGTCTTTTAAGGAAAAACTCTCAAGGAAAGGGAAGAAGGAATGAAAAAGATTCTCCCCTTGCCTCACCTTGTGCCCCTCCTGCCCCCCACGCCCGCCCCACCCCCACCCCCCCAAAATGAGCGCCTTCTGGATTCTGTGCAGCCTCTGCAGCCTCCAGCTTGGTCCACGGGAGCGAGCGAGGCGCCCTGTCCCAAAACTGCAAGGCCAGTTTCTGGCCAGGACTTGGCTGCTGGAGTTTGGAGGGGAAGGTGCGCCTCTCCCTGCCAGCAAGGCTTCACCCCCCCCCCCCCAAACCCTGGCCCACTTCAGCAAACCCTGCAGCCTTTCCACCTCTGCCCTTTTCAGGGCCCTGCGCCCAGCCTGTACCACCCTGCCCCTGCCTTCTTCCTCGGCCTCAGACGTCCCCCCACCTACCCAGGAGCCCCGACCCCGGAATCCACTGGCCCCGCGGCCCGCATCCTCCTCACAGACCTGCGAGGATCTGAAGGACGGAGATGTGGCCAGGAGGGGCTTTGGGGGCTGCTGCGGCCCCGCAGAGCAACGCCGCGCGCTTGGGCCACACCTGTTCTCCAAGCAGCAGCCCGGAGAGCCCCGCGCCGGGGCCTGCGATCCACGCGCGTGGCCGCCTGGCCACTGCCCCTCGCGGCGTGGGGCCCTCGGCCGGCCAGGGACGCCCTGCGGCTCTGCGCGCCCCGTCGAGGAGGGAGGGACGCGCGCCCGCCCCCGGGAGCCCCCGCCGGAGGCTCGTTTCCCCTACCCCTCGGCCTCTCCAAATCCCTGAAAGCCCCGGCCCCCTTCGTCACCCCGGGGGCTTCTAATCTCTCGGCATCGATTTCCCTAACTCTTTTCATCCCGCTGAAGACACATCTTAAAACACTCCAGCCCGGAGTGTGCTCTCGGCTCCATCCACACTAATAAAATGATTTACCCTTGTCTCTGCGCGCCGCGCACAGAGGAAAATCGTTCGAGGCCCCACTATTTGTGTGTGATCAGTAAATATTTAGTGCGGCGACATCCTCAGCGCGGCGGCGGATCGATCGGGGCCCCCACCGGGCGGCGCAGGGCCGCCGAGGGGGCGCCTCCCGCCCTCGCCCCGGCCGCTGATTTACGGCCTCTGCCAGCGGCCGAGGGCGCGAGAGCGCGCCTGGAAAATTGGCTTTTCAACCTTTTTGCTTCTGACATTCGGTCACCTCTCCGGGCTCTAATTCTCTCCCTGGCTTCGCTCTCACCCGCCCGGGACCCAGGGCGCCCTCCGTGCGGCCCCCGCGGCCCGGGGACCACCTCGCACAGCCCCGGAGCGGCGACGCGGGGAGGCCCAGGCCCCGGCTCTGGGGGCCCGAGACACCCCAGAGGCCAGAGGGGCGGTGGAGAGGCCCCGAGCTGCTTCCTCGCCACCCCTTCCCCGGCCCTAGGTCATGCGCCCAGGCCCGCGGCTGAGCCTCGACGCCCCCTCGAGGCAGATGGAGTCGGGTGGCAACGTCCCTTTCCTCCCCGAGCAGCACCCGTTTCCTGTGAAGCGACAAGGCGCTGCGCTCCGAGGTGTTGGATGGGGCCTCCTACCCGGAGGTGGGCCGCGGCCGCGACAGTGGCAACGTCCCTGCCACCTACCCACCCCCTTCGGCCTCCCCCGCATGCCGCCCACACTCCTTCCTGGCCCAGGACCCAGCAGAGGGCCCGACCCAGCGTGGGCACGGCACGCCCTCGACGCTTCCCGCGGGACCCTCCACCTGCACGGGGGTCTGGAAGGTTCCAGCGCAGCGGCCCACCTGTTACCCGGCCTGCGCCCCGTCCTAACCTGGGGCCCGGGCCTCTGCCGTCCGCCTCCCCCCAGGGCGCGGGGAAGAACGGGAGCGACCGCGCGGGGCCCCCGGCCCCCTCCCCGACACCAGCGCCCTCTAACCCGCCTTATCTGCAGACTCTATCTTTCTCCTAATGCATACTTAATTGGTCCGTCTTGACTGTCCGTATAAAACAATTTAATTAGGGTGCTTTCTTGCTTTGGAGAGCAAAAGGGGGGTGGGGGGGATCTGCCCAGTGCTCATTGTATTTAGCACCAATACAGGCAGAAAATGTAGCACAAGTTTTTGGTTGAAAGAGCACCTCTATGCCCATTGAAGGGCGTTGATCCGAAAAGACAGAAAGGACAAGTAAAATCGATTTGAAGCGACCCTCTCTGTCCCTTTCACACCATTCAGAAACTCCATTCCTTCTAAGACAAAGCCCAGCGCCTTGGGAATTCTCAGGGGAAAAGAGGGCTCCAGTCCCCCAAGCCCAGGGCCCTGTCTAAAATCCCTGCATCCGCGCTCACAGCCCCCTCCGGCGCGCCAGGCCGGGCCCCGGCCTTCGGGCCAGGCCAGACCCGCCTTTTAGGGTCGGTGCAGCCCTCACCTTTGACCCCCCGGGATCGGAGCGGCTGCCACCCCTCGGGCCGCCCGTGGAAACAAAACCAGAGCCGTCTCTGCTCTCCAACCACCCAGGGGCACCGGGTGCGTGGACCAGCACCTCCATGCCCCCGCCCCTTGTTTTTATGCCTTTCTTGTCTTTTCTTCTTCCTCTTTCTGCAAGGAACTGCCCTAGCCACCTCGCAGGGAGGACACTGAAGTTGTCAGGGCCGCGTCGCTGGGTAGCCAGGGGTTGTCCGCCAAGAGGGACCGGAACGCCAGGGCATCCGACAGGCGCCCAGGCGGTGGAAGGCGGCCATCCATCAGACCTGGCAGGGCAGGGCGCAGGACAGGCTGGGTTCCATCACCCTCACCTGCCCTGAGCCCAGCCACCCTGCTCAGCCACCCCTCGACCTTCTGCAGGGGTTACAGGAGGCGGGGGGTGGAGCAGAAACTGGGGGGGGGGGCACCCCCAAGTCCAAGCCAGCGGCCCCCCGCCCCGAGGAGCCTCGCCATCCATCCACTCGGTAGAACTGATGAGACAAACCGCAAGGAAAAACTTCTGTAGCCCATATTTATGGTATTAATGAATAGTTAAAAAAAGATTTACACTTCTTATGATCAATATTCTGAGTTATTTCCCTCAAAGTATATAATTACAGTGTCTTCAGAGTTTTCATCATTGTTTGAGGTGGCAAAACCATTTGTAATTTTCATTAGCCAGTAAACATGTAATTAACATTCAGCACTGTGTTTAACTTAATTCCTGTTTAAGGCAAGGACAAGAAGCAGCCAAGAGCTTTCGTGCCATTTGTCAAGTCTGACATACATCTTACCATAACAGCTCCCTAAAAATAAAAGAGCCGTGTTGCCCCATTAGTCTTCCCTTAAAACAAAACCGAACCAAAAAGCCCATCGGTGAAAACCGTAGGACAGCGCGAGACGCCTCGTGCTCCACTCCCATGTTCTCTGGCCACCGTATTCCCGCTCCCTTTCCTGGTTTTGGGGGGTGGGAGGAAGGGAGGGGTGAGTTAAGCAGCCATTATCTGAAGCCCTGAAATGGGGAACCCTTCCCCCCTCCCCCCAAGAAATAGGTTTCCTCTTCTGGAAAGTTCTAGAATGGGGACTGGGGAAGGGGGAGGGCACGAATCTGCAGGGGAGAAGGGGGGAAAAAAATCACTTGGGGAAACTTGAGTTAAAAGTAGGAAAGGAGGATTCCAACGGAATTCCTAGGAAAAACGCTGCCCTCCGATTTCAAGTTTCCTCTGTGATCCCGGGTGAGGGGCGAGGCGGCCGCCTGATTCCCCCTCCTCTCCCACCTCTGGGGGTTTTTTTTGTTGTTTTTTTCCCCCCAACTTGCTTTAGGATTAGCCTCCATCCCTCTCGACCCCAAACAGTGGAATCTGACTGCGCCTGGGGTCGTCTTGCTTTGCAAGATCGCCTGGCGTTGGCAGTTTTCTGCTGAGGCTCAGCCGTTTGCTCGAGCCTCCAACGACACTCATTAAGTTGGGAGATTTTTTTTTTTTTTTTTTTCAATTGGACGGGTGTTTTTAAAGTCTCGTCTTTCCAGCCCCAAACAAGGTGTAACGACGCACTCTTCCTTGTAAGGAATGAGATGAGAGACAAGGATCACTCTAGACATCTCCTACCTACGGTTTGCTTTTTTTTTTTTTTTTTTTCCCCCCTTTTTTTTTTTTTCTTAAAGGCGAGGCTCGCATTCCTCAGCCGCTATGTTCAAGATCCCTGAAACCTCCTCTCTGTAAAGTTAGTGTGCAGGGTTTTCCCCAGGCTGAGAGCGCCTGATACATGGGGAGGCACCTCCTGGACGAGCAAGATCTCTCCCTTTACCTTCCCTCCTGTTCCCTGTAGGCTAGCACCTACTTTTCATCAGTTTGCACAATCGCTTAGATAAACACCGAGGACGAGAGTCTCTTTAATTATCAAAGACACATCTTTTCAGGGGTCCAACAAAGCGCTTATTTCACCCGCCAAACTAAAGGAGAGTTATTCCAGTGTAGAAGGAAGATGCAAGCGATTTGGGACCTTGAACAAGGCAAATATGGTTTTGGTATGTTTACTTACAGTATTTTTTTCTCTCTCTCTTTCTCTCTCTCTCGCTGTCCTTTCTCACTTCCCTCCTTGTGCTGTGTGGGGCTGGGGATGACTTGGGGTTTCTCAAGAAAGCGGATTGCTGTGGTGTATGAAATGCCTAGGACTGTGGTGGAAGGGGTTCGTGGAAGGGGGGGACGGTGGATTCAATGCGTTGCCATGTTTTATTACATGTGTGTGGAAGGAGAGGGGGCGGCGTGCTGGGGCAGAGGGGGAAATACAATTGCACAGCTGCCAAAAATATGATTAAACCGAAGCGTAAAGACTGCGGTGCCTTCCCTCTGTCTCAAACTCCATGCCTCCGGTGGAGAGCACACTGCACACCAGTCCGATCAGCGTGTTGTTCCCAGCAGCAGACGGCTGGTTTTCTGTAGCCGAGGAGCCGCTAGGCTCGCACGAGCCACCCGCATTTACTGTGCGGGCTGCCGCCGGGCCGCGTGCTGCAACCTTGTGCAGTGACAGCCGGCCAGGCGGGCGCCCTGGGCCGCGGCGGAGCCGAGCGCGCTCAGCTAGGAGGACAATCGCAACGGGGGTACTCACCATCGGGCGGGGTTCGGGCAAGCGTGTGCCTTTGGGGGGCTGTGTCTGTCGCCACCGCGTCGGGCTGACTTGGAGAAGCAATTCTGGGCTCTGGTCCGGAACGTTCAAGGAACGGTTCCTCATTTTTTTTTAAAAAGCCGGCGAGGGAGACGGCAGAGACAGGGGAAGAAAAAGAGAGGAGGGGTTGAGGGAGACGCACAGAAACCCAGTTCGGGGAGGGGAAGGAAAGAAAAAAAAAATCATCACCTCTCCGCCTGTGAGTCAGGAAACACAGGAGGTGGCGAGATCCGGGTCCGGTCCAACCAAGCCAGAGCCAATTATTGGAATCCTGGAGAATTATTCAGATTAAAATGTCCTGAAGTTTCATTCTCCTGTGCCTACGTGAGCCTAAAGTCGTTTCCTTTAAGGGCTCCTTTTCTTTTAAAGTTGGATTTTAGGCAGCGAGCACTCTTACACTAGGGGGCAGACAGATACTGTACTTGCTCCAATCTTAAGCAATTTTTTTTCCCTCCCAGCATATGCTCTGATTTAGCACTGTAAATTTTTCAGAGGACCCAACTCTGACAGCCCCTGGTGATTTTCAAAGTACCACAAGCCAGTGGTTAAAAATTGCATTGACTTGGAAGTTCAGAGACATACAATGGGAGCCCCTTTTCCTATTCATGGAGCCCCAGTGCGGTGGAAGAGAAAAACACACAGCGACTAGATTGAGGGAACGGAGGAATTGAATGAATCCTGTGGGCAGAACGGGTCTCCACTGAGTTCAGAGTTAAACTCGGCACTTGCTGGCCTCTATTCACACCGTGATTTAATCCGTGGAGAATTACAGTCGGCAGGACATATATATACATATACATATACATATACATATATATATATGTATATGTATATATATATATATATATATGTATGTATAGTTGTTTTCCTAGGTGGGTTTTCTTTTCATTCCCAGAGTAAGACAAGACAAATGTTTTTTCCAACTTTCTGGGGCCAAATTAAAGTTTGCCGTTGCTCTCATTAAAATAAATTTGCATCTGCAAAAAATTGGATTGGAGTTGGTTTCTTTTTCTTTTCTTTTTTTGAACTGTAACAATATATTGGTATTTATCACTTAGCCTTAGAGCTGTTCGAAGGAAATGGGCATCTCTAAAGAAGACATCTGAAAACAGTTCGCTTTTCCTTCTCCGTCTGCAGTGCTCCTTTGGAGTAAAATGAACTACAATTGCTATGCACACATATGCATTGCTTTTTAACAGCATCTGCATAACTAGGAGTGAGTCCTAACACACACACACAGTGCAACACCTCTAGCTCATGGCAGCTCTGTGCTCTGCGCCTGGAGGCTGCAGTCATGTTAGAGATGGATGGGAAATTCTTTACTTGAAACCTAAGGCCATCAGAGACTGTAAATACCCCATGTGTCTAAGGGGACCCGGGAAGTTCTTCCTCGTCAAAATGGTCCCAGTCTCTGTTTGTAAAAGGTGATCTTGCCATGGAAGGGTCTGTACAAAAGGCGAGATTAAGATTTCCCTCTATGCAATTATTCGACCTTCCATGAAATTGAGGTGGGAATGCCCTCCAGATTTCCTGTTTCAACCTCACATCTCTGCTGAGTTTGACCCCAATCTACTGACTTTTATAGTATTGGGCACTTTCTCGTATGTATCATAGAGGTTGAGAGAGAGAGTGAGAGAGAGAACCTTCCCTGAAATAATTTCTTTTCCATCCTTCTTGTGCTATTTAGGAGAAAGTTATATTGCGTCTCTCATCGACCTGAAATTCTCAGCCTGGCTTCGCTCTGTGGCAATCTCATTAGATAGTTCAGTGTCCACTATAGGGTGTGTGTATGTGCGTTTTCTTGTTTTGTTTTTTTACAACTTTCAAATAATCCCAGCACCTGCAGCTTTCGTGAAATATGTGACTTCAGCGGAGAAAGGGTGAGGACTAAGGTTTCAGAAATGAAGCAGAAAGAGGGTTTTTTCCTTCCCTAAAAACTCCACCTAGTCCCTACCTTTGTATTCTGCCTGCGTCTATAAAGGGTATTGAAGGCAAAATGCAGTCTACACATGGCAATGTTGGGTGTAGCTTATTTTCTCTTAAAACATCCTACCTCGCCTCAATTTTTTGAACAATCAAGGGTGTCTTTCTCTGGCCATTCACACATGTTCCTGCTTTTTCCGCCGCTCACAGTGCTGTTGTTGTCTTTTTGTAAAATATTGTCATTTTTCACAAACCTGGTTGGCTTACCAGCCTCCAAGATTTTTCTTGGTGCAAAGTGTGTGTGTGTGACGGAGTCACATTTTTCTTCTATGAATATGGAATAACCATAATCCACTAGCTTGTCCTAGTCAGAAAGGCTACAGCATTGGAATAGAGTGCCTTCTTGCAAGGGGGCAATTCTAGATATTTGATGTTTAAAACCCAGCGCCCTGAAAAATTCGGAGACACGGCCGGTCTGGATGATTCCAGCCCCGGGGGCGCAGTGGCTCTCTGGGTGTAGACTGTGGCTGGTGTGTGGCTCCTGCGAGTTGTCTGGTGGTGTTCACAATTTAGGGCAGACATCTCTGGGTGCGTTTGAGTGGCTCTCGGAATACTTTAAAAGAAACTTGAGGAACAGTGAAGTCCGCGCTCCAGTGTTCCACGACCAGAGTCGCTGAAGTCTTTGTCTGGTTACACTGACAAGTGTGCGTCTGGTACATGTGCGCGGTACATGTGTGTTCGGAGGGTGTGCACGGGGGGCACTGGCAGGCTGCCTTGGCTCGTCCCTCGGTGGGCAGGTCGGCCTCTTCCCCTTCTCACCACGACGTTGTCTTGCGAGTTGGCCCAAACCAACGAACGAGGATCCAGGTGAGGAAAATGGATTTTAAGTGCGCCATGACAATGAGATGAAGTCTACTTTTGCTTCACAGCATCCGAGATGCTTTATTTGAGCGATTAAAATGCCAGGCCACATACCTGTGACATGTTAACTCTACAAGCAAAGGACAGACTCTGGCTCTTTTCCTCTTAAAAAAAAAAAGAAAGAAAAGAAAAAAAAGCCACTAACCCAAGCAAGTGATCAGAGCCGATGTGCGGGAAGGGTCTGCCAGCGCCCGGATTTGGCCAAATGCTTCGTGGGGGGGAAATGCCTACGCGCTCGGCTCGCGGCCCCTTCCCGCCCCCGCCCACGGCCTCTCGGCGGAGACCCCGGGAACTTTTCTCTTTCTCGGGCGCGGCGGGCACGCGGATGCGCCGGCAGAGTCCCGGGTGCTGCGCGAGCGGCGGCTTCGGTGGCATCGCCGAGCGGCGACGGGCACGAAGTGCTCGATTCCAGCCAGAGCCGCTCGCGGAGCCTTTAAGAGGCGTTGAGTGTGCGCGCCGCGCTCCTCTCCCCGCTGCAGCGGAAACCGCGGGTGCGCGGTGCGGAGGGAGCGCGGGGGCCGCGCGCCCGGGGCTCGGCCCGGCCCCTCCCCCGACCGGCGGCGGCGGCGGCGGCGGCGGCGGCGGCGGCGGGGGCGCGGCCGCCCCTCCCGGCCGCCCCCCGTGCGCCCCGCGCCGCGACGCCGCTCGCGCTAGGACCGAGCTGAGCCCGCGGCCGCCATGGCGGGGCCGCCGCGCTCCGGCCAATGACGGCGAGGGGGCGGCGCGCGCGCGCCGGGCCAGGCCAACCCCGGCGGCTGCCTTATAAGGCGCGCCGTCGCCATGGCAACGTGCGCTAAGTTGCAGCAGTCGTGTCAAAGTTCACTATATAGAGAGCTCGGTGAGCTGATCGCGGAGAAGCCACTTCTGCCAGCCCCGGCGCCTATAAATCGCATTCCCTCCCGCGCCCCCCTCTTTAGCATATTTGATCACTTTGATTCTCTGTTCCTTTCTCTCCGCGGTGTGTGTGTGCGTGCGCGCGTGTGCGTGTCCTCCTCCTCCTCCTCCTCGCCCCGAGTTGCCTCCTTTCTCTGGGGCGCCGTGCTGCCTTTTTCCCCCTCTTTCATTCCCTCTCTCCGCCTTTCTCTCCCCGCTCTGCGCACGAAGGATGTGCTTCTAGGTGGTGACCGGCCCTCCTCTCCCCCTTTTATCATTTCTCCTGCGCCGCCGGCGAGTTGACTCTTTCCCTATGTGTGTGAGGCGGCGGCGGCAGCAGCAGCAGCAGCAGCAGCGGCGGCAGCAGCAGCGGCTCCGGCGGCGGCAGCAGCGGCAGCAGCGGCGGCTTCAGCGGCGGCTTCAGCGGCGGCGGCGGCGCTAGACGCGGCGGCTCCGGGCCCGACCCGGCGGCGGCGGCGGCGGCCCCGCAGGGAGCGGCGAGCGGCCTCCGTCAGGCGCAGGCGGGCGGCGGCCCAGCGCCGGGACGACGCCGCGCAGCGCCCGAAGCGGACCACGTTGATGCTGGTTCCCCCGGACCCCGGCAGCGCTCCGGCCACTCCGCGGGCCGCCGGCCTCCGCCCCGGCCTGCCCGGCCCTCCGGGCGCGCCCGCCACCGGCGCCTCGGCTCTGCTGGTCCTCCCGATCGCGATGGCTTTCCTGAATGGCTGACTGCGGGCTGCCCTGGACTTGGCCCCCGGACAGCCGCCCGTGCTCTTCCGTCTCCTGCTCCGACTCCCCGGCAGCGCGGCTCGGAGAGCGGGAGGGAGCGAGCGCGTGAGAGCGAGCCGGGTCTTCGGAGAGATTTTTATTTTTATTTTTTTTAACGTCCTACTTCTGTCTTGAAGCCAGACAATCGACTTGCCGCTCTCCCTCCCCTCCCTCTCTCGCCACGCTCTGCTCCCGCTCGCTCTCCCCCGACCCCTTCCGCACCCCTCCCGGCGGAAAGCCCCCCGAAACCGACCGAGCCGAGCCGAGGGGCGCAAACAAAACAAACACAGCGGGCCAGACCAGCCGGCGACAAAACTTTGCAAAAGCAGAAACAAAACAAGGAAAAGCCAACCAACCTCCACCAGCCAGCCCTCCCCCCCCCCCACCGCCCCTGCGAGCCCCCGGGGCGCCCTCCCGCGCCCTCCCGCACCCGCGCGCACACAAAAGGCGGCGCGCCGGAGCCCGCGACCCGGGAGCAGGAAGTCGGGACGCGGCCCCCATAGATATGGCAATGGTAGTCAGCACGTGGCGCGACCCCCAGGACGAGGTGCCCGGCTCCCAGGGCAGCCAGGCCTCGCAGGCGCCGCCCGTGCCCGGCCCGCCGCCCGGCGCCCCGCACACGCCGCAGACGCCGGGCCAAGGGGGCCCGGCCAGCACGCCGGCCCAGACGGCGGGCGGCGGCCAGGGCGGCCCGGGCGGCCCGGGCGGCGACAAGCAGCAGCAGCAGCAGCACATCGAGTGTGTGGTGTGCGGGGACAAGTCGAGCGGCAAGCACTATGGCCAGTTCACGTGCGAGGGCTGCAAGAGCTTCTTCAAGCGCAGTGTGCGGAGGAACCTCAGCTACACGTGCCGCGCCAACCGGAACTGTCCCATCGACCAGCACCACCGCAACCAGTGCCAGTACTGCCGCCTCAAAAAGTGCCTCAAAGTGGGCATGAGACGGGAAGGTATCGGCCTCTCATTTCTTCCCCCACCCCCCACCCCCCACCTCGCCTGGGGTCCCGGGGCCCGGGGGGCGTGTGGCTAGCCTGCTCTGGGTGCGGACGCTGCAGTCCCCAAGCTCGTCTCTTGTTTGCTCCTAGAAGCAAGCTCTGCACTGGAACGCACACCCCCCGCCCCGGTCCGCGTGCTTTGGCGGGCCGCTCTCCTCCACGCGGTGTGGGCCGCTCTCCTGCGCTCTGCGTGGATCGCGAGTTCACGCGAGTTCGCCTTTCCGCGAGGCACGGGGTGGTGTTGGCGGCTGTTCTGTAAAAAGCCTGGTTGACTTCTCTCTCTTTCCTCTCCGTTTCTCTCTCCTGGTTTTGCCTGCATGTTCAACATATGTCCCTCCTCCCACCCCTCTCCCCAGCCCCCACCCTCTGAAAAAAAAAAAAAAAAACAACAACCTGAGATTGTACTTTTGTACAGGAGGTTCAAATTACAAATGGCAATTTTATGCACTTCGCCGTATTAACGCTGTGCCGCCCGGGCAGCGCTCATGTGACCCTCCGTGGATTAACATTCTGCTAAAAAAAAAAAAAAAAAAATGCCTCTATTTTCTTTTTTTCCTTTCACTTTTGAAAGGCGGGGAGCGCGACCGGGAGCAGGGAGAGGGTGGGCGAGGGCCCTCGGCGGCGGCTTTCGCTCTGCGCGAGTCGGGTCTTTGTGATAGAAAATTCGCCGAGCGCCGCGAGCCGGGCTCGGCCAATGGCGCGCTGGGCTCCGGGCGCGGGCTCCGGCTTGGGGCGAGCGACCTCCGGGGTTTCTTTGTGTGTCTGGGAGAGCGGAGCTCCGGGCCCGGCGTCGGAGACCGGCCCCAGCCCGAGCCTTGCCGGCTCTCGCCGGCCCTCCCGGGCCCTGCGCGGGCTGCGCCGGCCGTTTGCTCCCCGCCTCTTCCCGGCTTCCTCTAGCCACGACCGGCCTTTCTCCGCCCTCTCCCTGCGTTTCCCTGTCTCCGAGCACACTCAGAGGCGGCCGCCTGGTCTCGGCTCTCCCCGGGCGTCCCCCGCCGGGCTGGGGGGGCGCTGGGACTGCGGGCTTGAGGGGAGAGTCGTCCCGGGGCGGCCCCAGGCCGTATGGAGTGAACCCTAGTATCTTCTGCAAAAGCGCCTCTCCCCCCCTCCTCCCCAGACTCGCCCCTCCCGCTCCCTCTCCTCCAATCAATAAGAAATATCAGCAGTTTAGCGGTTAAGAAGAAAGATGCCCCCAGAATGCTCCATCCCACCCACCGCGCCGGGGACCCCGAGGCTCAGTGGCCCATTCTGGGTCCTCGGCGACCCAGCCCCGAGCTGGCCTCGGAGGCAAGTGTGCCGCTGTGCTCGCCAGTGGCCCGGGTGGAGGTCGGAGAAGAGTGTGCCGGGTCCCCGGCGGCTCCCCTGGGCGCTGGCCCTGGCACGCTCCTCGGAGGGGGCAGGCCAGCCTGTCCTTGCCGGGCGCGGGGTCTGGGACAGGTGGGGGGCCGGGCTGGGCCAGGCCCTGCCAGGGGCGCCAGGGACCACAAGGCTGGTCATTAACTGCGGACTGTCTGCTTTCCTCCCCACAGCGGTACAGAGAGGCAGGATGCCGCCCACCCAGCCGACCCACGGGCAGTTTGCGCTGACCAACGGGGACCCCCTCAACTGCCACTCGTACCTGTCCGGATATATTTCTCTGTTGCTGCGCGCGGAGCCCTACCCCACGTCGCGCTTCGGCAGCCAGTGCATGCAGCCGAACAACATCATGGGCATCGAGAACATTTGCGAACTGGCCGCACGGATGCTCTTCAGCGCCGTCGAGTGGGCCCGGAACATCCCCTTCTTCCCTGACCTGCAGATCACCGATCAGGTGGCCCTGCTGCGCCTCACCTGGAGCGAGCTGTTCGTGCTGAACGCAGCGCAGTGCTCCATGCCCCTCCACGTCGCCCCGCTCCTGGCCGCTGCCGGCCTGCACGCCTCGCCCATGTCCGCCGACCGGGTGGTGGCCTTTATGGACCACATACGGATCTTCCAAGAACAAGTGGAGAAGCTCAAGGCGTTGCACGTCGACTCGGCCGAGTACAGCTGCCTCAAGGCCATAGTCCTGTTCACCTCAGGTAGGAAGGAGCCCGCGCCCTCCGCCCCAGGGCTCCTAGCTCAGGGGTCAGGGCCCAGCCTCCCCACTGAAAGGCCACACAGTTGGGTGCAACGTGGAGTGAGAGCCTGGACTCTTGACTGGGCCCCGCCAGGCTTCTCCGGGGACCGGAGAGGAAGGGTGGGTAAGAGGAAGGCGGCTTCAGACACAGCCTCTCGGACTGGGCCAAGGGGATGGATGCCTCCCAGGCCTGTGCCCACCGGGCAGGCTGGCATGTGGTCCCGGCCACCCTCCCTTAGGCCAGGCCCTCTGGTCCTGCTGAGCCTGTGCAGCCTTCTCCACCCCAGGGCTGGGCCTCTAGGGGTTCACCTTGCAGGCGCAAAGTTTGCCTGGGTCACTCACTAGGAGTTGGGGCCCCAGGCTAGTCTGAGCTGGAGGCACCAGTTTGCACAATCACAGTTGTATTAAAACAATGCAAACTGCCAGGAGGGACCAGACATAGAAAGGGCCCCTCAGCTCTCAAGGGTGTCTGCAGAGGTGGGGGGTGGGGGGGAGGGTGACAGCTCTGGCCTCTGGCTTGTCCTGCCCAGGCGGACACCCAAGACCGTTTTCACACCACCCAGAGAGTCCGCCACCTTGGGCTGGACGTGAACGCTGGCCGAGACATAAAGCCATCCGTGGCTGCATGGTGAAATCTACTGAGTTCGCATGTAGTTTAACCTGTGGGAGTAATAGATCTGATATTAATGAACTCTGCAGGCCAAACGATTTGTGGGGGTGTCTGGCTTTCCCTGTGGGGCCACACCTGAGCCTGTGGTGGCCTCCAGGCTGAGTTCAGCCTGGCCCAGGTGGGTGGAGGTCACTGCTCCCCCTCCTTGTCCTAAGCTGTCACTGCTGAGAGGGGAGAAGGGTCCCCAATGCAGCAGAGACACTATTTGGAAGCTGGGAGGGTTTGGGTACCTAGTCGCCCACTGTTTTCTTTCCAGCTTGAAATCAGGACACTAGGAGAGCTCTGTAGTTCCTGTGGCAGACAAAAAGATCCACTATCTCTTCCTTATTGTTCGAAGGGAATCTGGGGAGCGAAGTCATTAGCTGGATCTGTGGCAGGTTCTGAGACCTTCTCTCACTGTCTTTTATGCATTGCTGCTTTTGACATACCCACCACTCTCCACAAGCAACCCCGAAGTCTGCCTTCAGCAGTCCGTAGGTCATCAATTAAAGGACAGTGTCCCGGCAAGGAAGAGCTGTAGACAGAGGCCTGAATCCGGGTTCTTTTTCTCAGGGGACCTGCCATAATGGAACGTTTGCCTCATGCAAATGTACAAGCAGGATCTTCCCCTACCCCACAGCATCTCCAGCCCCGACCCACAACCCCACACCCCACCCACGTTCCCAGCCCCTGGGGGTGGCTGCTAATGTCTCCATATCACTGTTTGCTCTTAGCCTTACCCGTGGTCTTTCAAGGAGAGCAATGCCTAGGACTGTCATTACCGTGTAATTTATTACTACTTGCAAAATGTGGAGGCCCTATGTGGGGAATGCAGATCACCCCCAAAGAGATAAAGATGCCTGTCATCTGATTCGGGGGAGACACCCAGTGCAGAAGGAAGGTGCTGTGCAAATAGACCTCTCCGTTCCTGACCGCAGACACCTATGCAGTCTGTGGACATAGGCAGAGTCTCAGAGACGTCCCATGTGTCCTGGGGCTTGGGGTGGGGGTGCTGGCCGCTGTTTTTCGAAGACCCATTTTAAGATTCGCCATATGCATGGGTGAGCCCCAGTCTTGTCTGGGGAGCCCCGAAAGGTCGGGTCACAACCTGCACCGCCTTCCCTGAGAAGCGTCTCATTTCAAAGGCGTGCATTGTATTTTCACGTATCCGAAAAAGAAAAGTGTTTTCCTGAATATAACGGGAGGAGAGGGGGCTTCTTCTTGGAGGGACCTGGGTTTAAAAAAAAAATAAATAAGGGAGGGGGGTAAGGAGAAAAAGGGAGCGAGAAGAAAAGGGGGAACAGAAACAGCTCAAATGAACAGAGAGATCACAGTTTGCATGGCTGCCCTTCAATGGGCTAAACTGACAAGATCAGTTTTAAAGGGCCACTTAAATCAGTTTCAAAGACTGGAGAAAAATGAGTCGCCCTCTTTGGGGAGAATCTGAGGCTGGGTCGTGGGCGCCATTACTCCGGGCTGGGCCAGATTGTCGGCCCCCCCCCCCCATATAATTATAAGCCTAACTATTATTTACAGAGGAGGGGGGAGGGGCACTGGCAGTTTGAGTTTCATCTGTTTGTCTCTCTGTTTACTGACTTGAGCCAGATTTCACCCCATGCACTTTGCTTGGGGCTCCCAGTGACCAAGCCTGAGGCCTGGGCCAGTGAAAACCCTGAGGTGGGATTTCTTTTTAAGCAAATACCCCAGGCCCATCCCCTGCTCTTCCTGCCCCCACCCCCTAGGTTTGGAGACCATAGGCATTTGCTCCAACTCCGGTTGGGGCAGTTTGACACAGCAGTGTACACACACCTCATGTGACCCATTTCCAACCTCTTAATCTGATGACTGAATTCTTCTCTCTCTCTCTCTCTCTCTTTTTTTTAACTTTCTTCCAGATGCCTGTGGTCTGTCTGATGTAGCCCATGTGGAAAGCTTGCAGGAAAAGTCCCAGTGTGCTTTGGAAGAATACGTTAGGAGCCAGTACCCCAATCAACCAACGCGATTCGGAAAGCTCTTGCTACGCCTCCCCTCCCTCCGCACCGTCTCCTCCTCAGTCATAGAGCAATTGTTTTTCGTCCGTTTGGTAGGTAAAACCCCCATCGAAACCCTCATCCGGGATATGTTGTTGTCCGGGAGCAGTTTTAACTGGCCATATATGGCAATTCAATAAATAAATCAAAAATAAGAAGGGGGAGTGAAACAGAGAGAAAAAAAAGGCAAAAGACTGGTTTGTTTGCTTAAATTCCTTCTGTTAAGAAAGGATGTTACACGTTTGCTAAAAGAAGAGAGGGGAAGAATTTAATGGACTGTGAATTTCAAAAATAAAAAGACTGTCAAATGAACTCTTACAGAATGCATTAAAAAAAAAAAAAAAACAACTCCTGTGTCGGTCAGAACAACTTGCTACTTATCATTTTTGTATAAAAAGGAAATTAGTCTTTTTCTTTTTTTTTTTTTTCTTTTTTGGTAAATTTTTGAAAAATATTGCTAAAAGTGCATTTAAGGAGATTGAGAGAAATTAGCAGAATGGAGAAAGTAAGTCTTTTTTTTTTCTTTCCAAATTATTAATTGTCCTGTGTCTATGTACCTGTAGCTGTTCTTTTTGTACTTTTCTGGTTCCAAACCAGTTGATTCTGTGGTTCTTTAATAAGTTTTGATATAATCTTGGCTTCTTAAAAACTGTGTATCCTTAAAATATATGTTCTGCAAGAATTAAAACTGAGTCCATGAAAATATCATAGGAAGACATAAAACTTTAGGAGGCAACTCAGAGATGATGGAACCGCACTTACAAGTGGTGACCAAAAAAAACGTAGGTGACCTTGAGCAACTCTAATTTGAGAACTGGAGGAACCACATTACAACACTTAACTCCCCCTCCCGGTCCCCCCAAAAGACACCGTGGCAAACCTAGCTTTTTAAAAAATATTTTAAGAAAGAGAATGAACTGTGGAATTTATTGGCAGCCAAAGCACGTGTCTAAGACACAGGCTGAGGTTTTGAATAAAAAGTTGAACTTTTGTAATTTGAATTGGGTCCCGCTTAGTCCTTGAATTGTTATGAAAATCCTCTATCTGTTTGTATATTTGCAAACCCTTTGTATTATAATTGTTGATATTTTCCCTTTTTAAAAAAAAAATACCATTGAAATCAGCATGACAAAATAACACTGTTGGCACTTATAGGTAATGTGATTGATTCAGTATCTTAGAGTTTACAGTTTGTGTTTTAAAAAAAAAACTGAAGGTTTTTTTTTTTTTTTAAGTGCAACATTTCTGTATACTGTAAAAGTTATAATAACTGAACTGTTTGGTCGAGTCTTTGTGTGTTATATTCCAAGGAAAATTGAAAGTATTCAGAAATTAAAATATTATTTGATATCTGAAACCTGTTTGGCTGTCCCCACTCACTGTCTGCATCGAGAAGGGCCCCTGTGAGCTCTCGCTGAGCGGGGCTGGGAGGTCCGTTTGCTTATGAGCCTCAGTCAGTTTGTTCAAAGGTGGACTAGTGTATTTGCCTGCTTAACTTGAGTGTGTGTGGGGTTGGGGGAGCTGCAGTTAATGGTTTATCTGTGGTTTAGGAAGTGCCATACTGATATCGTAAACCACCCCCATTCACCTAATCCTCTTTTTAATTAAAAATGGATTTTCCAGGAAAAAAAAAAAAAAAAAAGGCCCTTATATTTGTCACACTTAAGTGCCTGCTTAGGGAAGGTATTGTGAAAAGTAGTAGGAATCTTGAGATCAGTATCTATTTTGTGATCAGAAAAAAAGTGTGTTTTGTACATTTCTGACAGTTATGCAGCGGACGGTTCATGCAAGCTAATCTCAGTATTGTAAATAGAGGGCTGTTGTTTGCAATGAGTTTTTCCTGACGTAGGTGTGATTTTTAGAAAATACTCCGTGGTTCTCATCTAGCGTGGTTGTTCAGAGGATTTCAAAGTCAGAGATCTAGCTTCCAGCGCTGAAGGGTCTGTTTTTAATGTATATATGATTTGCAGTAGGCCTGCCTGCCCCTCCCCCCTGTGCGTTCATTCTGTGAGAGCATGACCACAGGTCAAGAGAATCTTTTCCACTGGAGTTATGTACATAAAAACACATCGACATTGTGACATTTCAGATGGTGTAGATTCAATCTGTACTGCTCTTGGGATCTTTTGTCCTTAGAAGCTAAATGAAGGAAAAGGAGAGACAGAAAGAGAGAAAGAAGGAAAGAAACTTTACAGGGTGTCTGATTTGCAAGAATAGGAACTATTTTGTTTTGGAGTCCTTTTTTTTTTTTTTTTTCCCCCCTCTTCCTTTCAATTTTCCCTGTAGGGAGAAAGCTCAGTTTGTGGGAGCTTGTGATTTTGTTCTTCTTGAGGCTTTTCACTATTCCCGCCCCCCATATTTCAATATGCCTTGGTTTAATTTTAAAAGGGGGTGGTGGGTTGGGGATGTGAAAGAAAAGAGGTCATTTTGTAAAGGGTATTCAACTTTGATACTCAGTTGCAGTCAATACAAGGAGACTAGAAAAATCTGTCTGATGTGTGTATTTGAGCAGAATTCTCTCTGCATCTGCCCCCCAGCTCCTTTCTGTAGATACGTACATACATAAATATAAGGATGTTCTTGCCTCAGAGTATCCCTGACCTCTCCATGGAGGTTCTGTAGGCTGCTTATTTTCTCCTCCTGCAAGTGCTATCCTTGTGAGTGTGTGAAGTTTCTCTAATAAGCAAAACACAGGCCCTTTTCCTTATTTGTTTTGTGTTAGTTTATTGTAAACAGCCATTTGTTGTAAATTATTATTGGCATTAAATTATAATTTATGATTTTCAAAGCAAAAGACAGTCCCTGTTTTATTGTGCTTGTAAGCATGTGTTCTAAACGTTGGGAACCTCACTCTCTAAGTTTCAGCAATCAGCGTGGGGTCTGCCAGGGAGGAAAAAAAAAAAACAGGGCCCCCAATTTTTCAAACGGTTAAAACAAAACCCCTTGTATATGTTTAGAGAGGCCGGAGGAGGATCTGTTTAGAGTCTCGAGCTTGGTTTAAGTTTATTGCATTTAAAGAAAGTTTTTCTTTTCACGCTGAGTTAGAACAAAAGATCTTTGCTGCGACTGAATTGGACAAAAGGCGAGGGCTGGGACCCAGCGAGTGCGCTCTGTGTGAAATTGACGAGATCTGTAAAAAAGCTGCTAAACATGGCGACTCTTTCCCTTTAAGTGTCTCTTTTTCCTTGCTTTCCACCCCCCCACCCCCATCTGATCTGAGCTCGCTTTATTTCTTTTCCCAGCCCCGCTCCCCCTCCTCCCCTTGGCTCTCGGGGGTGTGTGTGTGAGAACCCAGTTAGACGCGAAAGGCAACAATAGTCTGTGCAGGGGAAGGGGCGAGCGCTGCTCCTCGCCACTTGGACACAAACCTGGCGGGGGGATTCCAGCCCGATCGCTCGGTGCGCGGCCACTCGGCCTCGGCCTCTCCCCGCGAGTCCTGCCTGGGCCGCCAGGGGCCGGGGCTCCAAGTTAGCGGGCGACGTCCGGGGCGGGCTCGGCGGACACGGCCCGGGTAGCATCCGGCGGCAGAGGGGCCGGGGGGCCCGAAGTTGGCAGCCGCCGCAGGGAAGTGCCTGCCCGCCCCCGGCCCGCCCCCCACGTACGCGCGGCCGAGTTCCGCCCGCGCCCCCGGGGAGGCCGCGGTGCCGGGCGCGCGGAGCGCAGCTGCCGGGGCCGTGCGCGCAGCGGCGATCGGCGACCGGCGGGGGGCGGGGGCGGGCAGGGGGGCGGCAGGGGGAGCCGGAGCGTGTGAAACTCTGCCTCGAAGCTCGCTTTTGACTTGGTCCTATGAGCGGAGCCAACATGGCGTCTCCCACTGCTCCGCGAGCGCCGGGCTGCCAGGCACTGCCGGGCCGGGTAATAGGAAACACATTGGTTCCCAAAAAGAAAAGAAAAGGAAAAAAAAAGTGTGTGTGTGGTGGGGGGGCTAAAGGCCATTCCCTCTGCAGGCAGAAGGCCCTCTTGTAAAGCTCTCCGAGGACTCTGATTAAAGCAGCAGAACTCGTGGGGGGAATAGTGGTAACGCAGGGTCCCCTTCTCTCGTCGCCCCCTCGCGCCCCCACCCCCCCGATCACCAGGAGAGTTGATTCCATGTCTCTCCTCCCAACAGGGATCGGATCAGATCTGGATGCTCAAACGATCTGAAATGTTTTCATGGATGGGGCGGAGGCCAGGGTGCCAGCCCCGGGTCGCTTCTCGCGCGCAGGAACGCAGGGGCTGCCCCGGGCTCAGCGCTGGGCGAGCTGGGGGTGGGGGCCCGGCTGCGACCCCGCCGGGCGCCAGCAGAACTTGCTCCTTTGCGGGTCCAAGTGGCAGGCAAGGGGGCTTTTCGTGCACAGGGCGTGCAGGGACGGCAGGCGGGTTCCAAGCGGGTGGTCGCAGGCCCTACACGTGCGTGACCCCGCGTGGACGGCGTCCCTGGCAGGAGTGCGCCCGTGGCCAGGGGTCCCCGCTCTCTCATCGCCTTGAGAGCGGGCGAGGGCTCTTCCGAGGGCCTCTGCGGAGACAGCGGGTTGGTCGAGGCCGAACCGAACTCTCAGCCGCTGGAGCCATTGCCCCATCCATCCATTGCCAGCCCCAGTCCCGGGCCTGGAGACCCCGACCCTCAGCCGCCTGGGAGGGGAGCGAGGCACTGGCTGAATTCCGGGCCTCATCAAGATTTATTGAAGTTGGGTTTAAAAAACGTGCTTCAGATGATTTTTCCCATTTTCTCAGATTTCAAAGGCTCCCTGCAGTGCGGCTGCCTAATTAATGGTGAAATTCAACTAAATCTAATTATGCAGTAATTTTAAAGCAGTTAGTGCTGGGCGTTGGTTTGTAATAGGACCCCAGTTTTTTAAAGTTTGCTTACTGTGTTGGTTTAGGGGAAAGCCATCTTTTCTATGGCAGAGAAAGACGGGGGCAATAGTTTTGCTGCAAACTCGCCCTGCCCTTCCCTATCCTCACTTCTATCTCCTTTTCCTCTCTCTCTCTCTCTCTCTCTCTCTCTCTCTCTCTCTC
>PVKE010009631.1:16251-44436 GCA_004027555.1 Craseonycteris thonglongyai | reverse complement strand
TTGCTCAAGCAGTAGTTCGCCATAATCAGAAGTGTCTGGACACTGATGGTAACCACTTTGAACACCTCTTATAATTGCGGAAGTCAAATGTGACTTGCGTTCATCTTTTGTTATCTGTATATATTGAGTATTAAAATTTTAGTAGTTTTTTCCTTTATTAAAATGTCTATACATTTTTTGGTATCCTCTGTGTATGTGTGTATATATGTGTGTGTGTGTGTATGTATATACACACACATACATATATCATTATAGTTATGAGTATAAAAGATCTTCATTCCAGTTGGGGGCAATCAGTATTAGCTTTAATTTTCAGGTGTTATAAAATAATGCAAAGAAGTCTAATACAAACACAGAGTTAAACAAACTAAGCTTTATATGCAATACGCAGAATAGAAATAAAGCAATTACAAATAGATAGGAAAAGCCACAGCGATAAAATATAACTATAAATATTTTTCTTTTTTTAATCAAAATCTTGACTAGCTACATTAAAAAACTGGCATTTGGCAAGTTATGCTACCTCTATGCACCATATTTGTCCATATCTATCAAAGAAACAGCTGTAGTTAAAGAGCTTTAGAGTTCCACTACCATAATGAATTTGTTCTCCTCTAACGGTCTATGAATTCTATGCCATGCAGATATAGGAAAACTGTGACTGGCAACACAACCTGCTAACAATAGCAAAATAAAAGTTTACTGTTCTGCCAAAAGCCTGTGTGCCTCATTCTAACCACAAAATTCTTTGACCTCTTCTTGATGGTGGTGGTGGTATTAGTGCCTTTTGCTTTTGTTTGTTTTTACAGTAATCTTTTAATACTGAGGCAACTTTGGATTTCTTTCACTACTGGCTTATTGGACTTAGGTACATATCTACGTCCATGGCCAAAGGGAATACTGGCTGTTCCAGTTTTACAATATTTACATTATTTTAAAAGACAGTGAGATATATAAAATTTATGCTTGTAACTCTGCGGTAGGAGTTACAATAGGGAGCTCCATAGCTATATAACTGCAGAATTGTTAGTAGGCAAAATATATCTCAAGAGAAATTCTATATTAAATTAAGATCCATTCCAAGCAAACTACAAGGCTACCAAATTTTCCTACGAAAATACCAATCTTGTTTTTCATTCCTAAGACAGATACAATTCAAGGTTAAACAAACAAAATGTCATATTCAATGTCTGGAAGAGGTTTATAAGGCTTCAACAGAGTTGAAACTACTTGTAGCAGATACTAAGAAGTAAAAATAATCTAAATAAATGTTGTGAATTACTCTAAATTGTACATGAAGGTTTACATTTCTTTCTGCTTCACAAACTGGTTCATATTCAAAGTAAGCAGTTTATATACAGAGGGAAAATAAAATACAAATAAGGACAAAACAAATTTTATTTTTATTGACTGTCCGAACTAAAAGAATACAGCTTCTATTTACTACTTTTTTGAATATTGACATCCCTTTCTTTCAAAATTTTCATTTTGAGGAGCAAATTCTTCTGACTGAAATGGACTATCTCCTTTCAGGTTTGAGACTTTGTAAGCCATATTTTATATTATAATTTTTTTATGATTTATTTTATTGTTTGAGGGGAAGGGGAAAGTGGGGCAGGGAGAGAGAGAGAGAGAAGTGGGGAGGGCCCAGAGCAGTCTCCACAGCTGTACATCACTAGTTGTAACATGATTTTACTTCACACAGGTGGATGCAGGTCCGCGCAGGGTGGGAACAGTGAACTGGGGCCTCCTGCATAGGAGGCAATAACCTTCTCCTCCATGCCATCCCAGTGGTTACCAGTTATGCCGCAGTTCAGCATTTGGGCTTATATGGACCAGGGCCTGGAATCAAACCCCAGACCTCGCAACTGCAAAGCGCTCAACCACTGAGCTATCACAGCATCCCACTACTATTCCTTTAAAACACGTATCTCTACAATAGCGAATAAAATTAGGTGGCTTAATTTTATCAGTACCAATGGGAGTCATTCTACTCTGTAATTCTGTAGAATACATAAAGATGAATTTAATCTCTCCTGAAATTCCTTCTGGGCCTTTTGAATGTATAACACTCTCCAGTTTACAAGGGCATCATTAACTCATCAGAAAAGGTCTGTGTGGTAGCAGCAATTAGCTGATTAGTTGACAGAAGTCATTAGATAAATTTAAAAAAACATATTGGGGCTATATATTCTAAATTTGTATGCACTAACCAATATAATTTTGAACTTTGGTTATTCAATTGATTTTTGAGTTCAACAAGTATATGCTTGCATGAATAAATGCACATATACTACTCTGATGATAGAAAGAGAAACAAAAAATTTTTTTTTAAGAATTGCTACATTTCAGAAGTATTTACCATCTAGTTGAGGGGCTTTCCTATAACCCAATTAATCAAGAGTTTTAACACATATTAAAATTAAAAGTCTATAAAGCAAAGTAGGTTTAAGATAAATATAATGAAGTTTTTTTTAGTTCAAGTTTTTGAGTATCTGTTATATGCTAGGTCTTGGAGGAACAAAAACCAAACTTTAAAACCTGGCTACAAGTAGGTTAGTCTCATGTGGAAAAAAGAAGCACAAAACACATCATCAGATTTTGCAGTGTTGTAACAGGGGTCTATATAGGAGGCTACCACAGAGGCTGACAGAAGACCAGAACAGATCCAAAGGATGGATCCTTCATTGAGGCTGAAAGGCAAAGACCAAGAAGAGGGTTTTCAAGCTAGAGGGAACAACATAAACAATTCCAGAAAGGAGTAAAATAATGTGGATTGTTTTGAGCAATACAAGATGTTCAATATCACTGGAGCATAAAACAGAGGAAAGAGGAATATTCTCAAGGGTGGGCAAAAGGTGTGGAAAATAGCCAGAATGAACATGCAAGAGGAAAATATAAAACAAGTGTAGCAGCTAGATCAAAAAGATACTCACTGTACCAAGGAGCCTGACCCTTATCTACAAGCAACAGAAAGCCAGGGATGGAATAATTTTTAACAGAAAAGCAAAGCATTCATGGGAGTACTAGTCCCTCTAAGGGTAGTATAGCAGATGCAATGGTAGTAGGGTCAATGAGACTAGGAGCAGTGAGATCCTTTGGGAGGTTAATATTGTTACTTCAAGCTAAATTCACTAATCTTTCTTCAACAGATCATTAACACATGATAAAAAAGATCTCATATTCATTTTTATAATGTACTTACACATAAAATGTTATTTACTAATATGATAAATCTGCAAATTCAGATTGACATTAAAGTCAAAAATAGCATTGAGAAGAAAAAAGGTTTTAAAATGCTCAACCAGCCTTCAAACAAAATATATCCCATTTTAGACACTGTCAACCAATACCACAATTTTCTATTTCTTCCCTGACAAAAGGGAAAACTTTCTTTAGTTTCTTTTTATTGTCATAATTTTTTTGCCTCTTTCCTGTTCAAAATTTTCACAGGGTACTATAGATATAAGATACCAGAAGGAATAAAAATAAAACCAATAAAAAGGCATAAGAAAGCAATGTAATATATTTTGACACATATAAAATGAATAAATAAAAGATATTGATTGAAGTTACAATCATGACCATCAGATATTACCCAGAGGCAGTAACAAAGAAAAGTTAAATTGAGAAATGACCACTCCAAGTCAACAATGGTTGCATTTTTAAAATAAACATATTGTTGTCAAAAATCTAAATTAAACTCATAAATAAACTGGTAGGCAGAGGATGTAAAAGTACAAAGAAAAAAAGCTTGATTCAAAGGCTAAAACAAGCATTAAATAAATGTAAAAATAGAGTTTAAATTTAGATACCAGATTAGCCTTAAAGCATACCTAAATAAAACGGATTTTAAAACATTTTGCATTATTTCAAAATTAGATGTGATTTTAGAAAGTGATGTTCTACATTTATGGGTCCCATTTTTAAATGTTTACTTTACATTTAGACTGATTCCACCTGCTGCTTGGATGTGGTTTATCTCATTTTAGAATGAGCTGGTCCCTGCATATTAGCCCCAACACTGTGCCAGAGTAGCTTTTCATTGTATCTCTGGTGGCCTACAGTTTAAGCTCTATGGCAACTTTAAAATGATTGGTGTTTTTAACTTAAACATGTAGTACAGAAAACCTTTGGAACAGTAATGAACTATAATCTATAACCTAATCTAAATTTTTTTAAATATCAGGCTAATGTTTATCATCCACAATTAAAAAACCAACATGAGAAAATTTTCACTGTGTCAGTAGAAAAGTCTCAAACAATGCCATATTTTCAGTGAAGCAAAACATTTACTTTCCAAGCTACATGTAATAGATATAAGACATATATATTTATGTTATTTCATGAGTTTTCTGAGTCAGAAAGTACATGTAAAACAATTTTTTGGTCCCCTTTAACAGCACTGCTTTTATTGTTAATCTGGGATATGCAAAGCAATGATGATAAATGAATACATACAGCCCTTTGAATATACCAAGAAACACGCAAAAGTGCTACATGCGATGAAAGGAGAAAACAACCAGTAATGTGTAGCACGAGATGTCAAATTTACGTCTTTAGTGCAGAAACACATTTTGTAAAGAACCAATCTCATAAGTCACTGGGACAAAGTGAGAGATTTCACTAGACACTGAATCTATTGCACCTTGGCTTAAAAAAAACTGCTCTAACTTTTCATCACTCTCAGTTCTCTCTATTCCCCAAAGTAGTCATTATTTCACTTTAGTGCACTGTCAAATGGACATTGGCTCCTTTAAAAGGACCCCATGTGGTTAGCACATTTTTGACAAGGTCTACTACATCTTCACATCTTCATCTGCATTTCCCCCCTATTCCATTTGTAGACTGCAGATTGCTATTATAAACTTATAAAACTTCACATTCTAATACTAATATAAAAGCAAACCGGAATTTACCAATAGGAAGACATCAAGTCTTACAGAATAAAGAAACAGAAATTTGCTGATAAGACACAACACAAAATTTGTGTCGAGAGCCATTCCCACTGCCCACGTTATTTAAGTGTATGATGAATGTACACAGCATTTTTCAAAACAGTACACACACAAAACTACATTGCCACAAGAACATTCTTAAGCAGCAGGACGCCCCTGCTTATTAGCTTGAACGTGCCACTCAGCCCCGTGCTTACTTATGCAGCGCAGCCAACAGGGAGATGGAGTTTACGAGTAAAAGCGAGACTGAACTGGCTAATTACTTACCTTCTCACTTATGGCAGGCTTGCTTGTCTAACTTTTTGTTTCCTCTCTTGTCATAGCTCAGCGGCAAATGGTTTATGATTCAGCGGAAGTTCGAACCTGAGAGTTCAAAAGAATTTGTTTTCAGAAAAAAAAAAAATTGGAAAATAAAGTTCCCTTCCACTGCAGTCTTTTCTTTCCTTGCCCTCTATGTATGTGTTTCTCTCTCGTTTTCTCTCTCTGCAAGGCAGGCTACGTAGTGGTCTATAAATATTGACCCTGACACTTGCTCAGGGCTTACTTGCTCATGGCACAGGTCTGTGTTACTGAACACCGTGGTAATACTCCGGCAAAGTTCTCAGCTGCTCAGACAAAGCTGTGGATTGGCTCACTACCCAGCAACCCTGTGCCTGCCTGGAAATACCATTCTGCTGCCAGCTTTACAGATGCTATGGGCCTTTCCTGAGGCCCAAATCAAGCACAGAAGGGCAATTATGAGGTTTGTCTGAAAAAATACGGTTTTTCTCAAGCAGGTGGAAAGAAGGGGGGCTGGGTAAAGTGGAAGACAAGAAAGGAAATACTGCCTTTGTTCTGGCCAAGCAACATAATCTCAAATCCTTTATAAAGGTCATGCCTACATATCATTCAGTTCAGCTTTAAAAACTCAATTACTACATATTATGAATGACCAAAAAGATGTAGGAAAGCATGTTTGTCCCTGTTTTTAACACTGCTTCTCACTGAATAAGGCTGCAGTGACTGAGCAATTGGCCACAAAGAAATGTTTCAACAAAAATAAATTCATTCTTAGAATGATAGTTATCAAATTATGAATTTGGTGAGAAGAGATAAAACAATCTGAAAATTATATAAATCAACATATTATATTAATGACTACTAGAGTTTCATCATAACAATTTGAATTATTTTCCTTTACTTTTATAGATTAAGGATAATCTAAGCCATGACGCTATGTGGTTTACAGGTGATACAAACAAGGTCACCCTCACATACCTATACCACATACAATGTCCACAGCATTAACTCATTAGAAAATAAATCAAGTCCATAGTTTTTATTCTTCTTGCCAAGAAGAATTATATGTTTGATTTACTAAAATTTTCTCCCTTTACCAAAATAATAAGAAAGGAAACTAGAAATAATCTGGTCACAAACTCATTTTATGAATGAGAAAATAAACCCCCAGGCTGGTTAACGGTGCTACCTATAGTCTGCATGAGAGGATAACCGGCACATGGCAAGTTAGCAGCAGAACCAAAACTAGAGTCCTGGCCTTACTGCTCACAGTGCTGTGGTCCTTATACTACAAGAGTGGCTGCCAAATTCATTTTTAGGTTCAAAATCCTATCTTCATGTGAAATCTTATTAAAAACCTTACCAGTAAGCCAGACATACAGCTAGCACAAACCAAAAATAGCCTTTATGCACAAGAAATAACTTTCTAACCATTGAAATCTACCTTGCCTTGTTCCATTCAATAATGAGTATTTGCCCAATAAATTAACATATTACCAGGAGAGGTGTATAGCTAGGTGCTGAGGAGACAAAGAAAAATGGAGTTCCCGCTCTCAGAGATCTTACAGTCCAATTGCAGAAGGGCAAAAAGTTGATTAGAAAACAGTGTATTAGTGTGATGATGAAGACTAACAGAAGGGTAGTGAGGGCACAAGGAGACAAGAGCATCTGAGCCAATACGAAGTGAAGGTACGATAGGTAATTCCTCAATCAAGCTTTCCGCATCTGCATCTTGAGCAGAAGGCAGTAAGACAAAGAATGAAAAGATAATAAAGACAAAATAGCAGGGAAAAGCATGCTATGGAATTTCAAATAGGTCTTGCTGGGACAAAGAATGTGAAGCAGGAAATAGTTTAAAAATAATTTTTTTAGGGGGAAGCTGGGATGGCTCAGTGGGTTAAGCGCTCACTTTGCAGCCCCGGGGACCGAGGATCGAATCCCGGCCCCGGCCCGTGTGGAACCATATGCTGAACTGGGAGCTCCCCCAGGTTCAGTTTTCTCTCTTTCTCTCTTTCTCTCTCTCTCTCTCTCTCTCTCTCTCTCTCTCTCTGTCAAAAATAAATAAAAAATATATTTAAAATAATAATAATAATAATTTTTTTTAAAGAACCTGCTTCACTCATCCTCCCCTTCCCAAACCCTAGAAATCACTGATCTTTACTTTCTCTATAGTTTTGCCTTGTTCAGAGTGTTGTACAGTTGGAATCACACATTATATAGCTTTTTCAGACTGGTTTCTTTCAGTGAGCAATTTAATGGTTAGTTTTCATGGAGTCAATGTCCAAATTCTCGTCTACGTAAACTCTTATTAATATCAATTTGGCTAAGAAAAGATTCACAACAATCTTTATCTAACTTCACAAAAGAAAGACACATTCTCATCTATCTCAAATCCCACAACATGGGTACATTGCCCTGGAGTCATAGAAAATTTTACAATTTTTAAATTTCAATTAATGTCTTAAATTTTTGTTGCAGAGAGTTATGATAGGGTGAACAGTTAAAGACTTTTAACTGTCCAGTATACTGCTTAAAAATTCTATGAAGAAGTAAAATGAAAATAAAGGTTAAGAAAGTAAAATAGTAATGCAAAGTTTTCAGCTTTTAATAGATGACTGTACTCATTATTTATGAGGATAACAGTTGTATTAAATTACTGTGGACTTAGATGGCAATTGAGTATTCTTAAAATTGTTGATATAAGTTGTTTGTTTGTTTTTTAAAGATGTCAATATTTCCAATAGGGTGAAATTTCAATTCTTTGCAAGTACATATTTTACCACAGGTGAAAAACTGTAGATGCTAACTTGGTAATGCATGAGTGGTTGCATAGCTTTTCAAAACTCTTTTAAGGGTCTATGAACAAAAATAGCTGAAGACTGCTAGCCTACTGAATCAATCCCAAGTTTTTAACCAGGTAAACAAAACTTTTCATTACCTTTCTCCTTCATAGGAGAGTTTAGGGCAGTGAAACTATCCTATATGATACTGTAATGGTAAGTACTTGGCATTATACATTTAGCAAAACCCTGAAATTGTACAACACAAAGAGAAAGCCCTAATGAAAACTATGAACTTTAGATGCATCTCTTCCCTTGTCTTCCTAAAACATGTGTTCTAGAGAAAGTATTATTATTGTTGTTTATTGAGAAATTTTCATCTAAAAGGGGCTTTTAGAAATATTATCTCTAGCACTGAAAAACTCTGACAGATGAGTATGCTTTTGTCCCCAAGATAAAGAAAATAAGGCTAAGAGTTATGAGGTGGCATGTCTGAAATCATATAACTAATAAATAGTGAATTTGAAATTCAGCCCAAATCTGACTGGACTATAGTACCACATGCTGCCTTTATATTAGACATTTAAATAACATGTAGAGGCTGCCCAGGCAAGAAAGTGGCTCAGCAGTGCCCTCACAAAGGTAGAAAGGAAAGAAAGAGTTTTATTCTGCAATTTTTTTTTTCAAGAAACTGCTGAGAATTTTAATATTGAGTATTAAGGAGTAGTATTTAAAAAAAGACCAGCAAATTAATCGGGGGAAATCAGTGGACAAAATAAATATAACTAACATGCCCTACTGAGAAGACCTTAAAAGGGTTTCATCTTCAATGTGAATGAAGGAAAAGGAACACATGAAGAGTCAAAGGTGTGAAGACTAAATATTGTCAGTCAGTTCTTCCCAATTTTATCTATAGATTCAACGCAATCAACATCAAAATCCCAGGAAGCTGTCTGTGTATATGGACAAACCTATGCTAAATTTTATTTAAAAAGGGCAAAAAAAAGCAAAACCAGAATAGCCAACACATTATTGAGAATAACAAAGTTGCAAGACTGATACTACCTAATATCAAAACTCATTACAAAGCTACAGTAATCAAGATAGTGTGGAAACAAAAAAAGAATAGACAAATAGATGAATGGAGGAGAACAGAGAGCCCAGAATAGATTCATATAAATATAGTCAAATGATCTTTGACAAAGGAGCAAAGGCAATATAATGGAACAAAGATAATCTTTTCAACAAATGGAGCTGGAACAACTGGATATCCATATGCAAAACAATGAATCAAGAGAATGATCTTCTGTCCCTTCACAAAAATTAACTCAAAATGGATTGCAGATCTAAATGTAAAATGCAAAACTATGAAACTGCTAGAAGGTAATGCAGGAGAAAACCTAGAGGACCGTGGGTTTGGCAATGGCTTTTCAGATATAACACCATCAAAGGCACATCCATGAAAGAAATAATTGAAAACCAGGGTTTTATTAAATTTAGAAACTTCTGCTCTGCAGAAGACAATATCAAGAGAATGAGAGAACAAGCCACAAACTGGGAGAAAATATTTGCAAAAGAGAGGTCTGATACAGGACTGTTACCCAAAATTTGAGAAGAATTCTTAAGACAACAATAAAAAAACAAACGAACCAGTTTTTAAAATGTGCCAAGGCCTTAACAGACACTTCACCAGAGAAGATACACAGATTACAAATAAGCACACAAAAAGATGCCTTACAACGTATGCCATCATGGAAATGTAAATTAAAGCAACAATGAGACACCACTACACTCCCACTGGAATGGCCAAAACCTGGAACAGTGACAAAACCAAATGATGACAAGGATGCAGAAAAATTGAAACTTTCATTTATCGCTGGTGGGAATGCAAAATGGTACAGCCACTTTGGAAGACAGTTATTTTAGCAGTTTCTTACAAAATTAAACATATCCTTACTACGTGATATAGCAATCGCATACCTTCCCAAAGGACCTGAAAATGTATGTCCATGCAAAAACCTACACATGGATGTTTACAGCAGCTTTATTTATGATTGCCAAAACTCAGAAGCAACCAACATGTCCCTTAGAAGGTGAGCAAATAAATAAACTGTGGCTCATCTAAATCATAAAACATTATCCAGCACTAAATAAAAAATGAGCTATCAAGCCATGAAGATGGGAAGAAACCTAAATATATATTACCAAGTGAAAAAAGTCAATCTGAAAAGGCTACCTACTATATAATTTCACTTATTTAACATTCTGGAAAAAGCAAGCAAAACTATGAAGATGGCGAAAAGATTAGCATTTGCAGAAGGTGGAATAAATAGGCAGAGCACAGAGGATTTTTCAAAGCAGTGAAAATACTCTGTATGACACTGTAATAATGGATGCATGTCTTTATACCTGTGTCCAAATCCATAGAATATATACTACCAAATCCTAAAGTATAAACTTCTTGTGATAATGATGCGTAAATGCAGGCTCATCAACTGTAATAAATGTACCCTTCTGGAGGGCATATTGATAATAAAGGTTATACACGTGTGGGGGTCGAGATATATGAGAAACCCCTCTATTTTCCTCTGAATTTTGACATTAACCTTAAACTGCACTAAAAATTTGAAGAATTAAATGGTGGTTCCTCCTTCAGGTGGCCAATCTTGGCAAAGCGGAGGTTGTAGGAAGAGAGAACAACTATGGAACAGAGAGCAAAGAAAAGAAGATGGATTTAGTCTTTGAACATGCTGAACTTGAGGTATCTGTGTTACAGCCAAGTGAAAATGTTCATTAAGCATTTAAATATACTGATCCATACTAAAAGGGAGATGGAAATTGTATCAACTCAGTAGCCTTATAGTCTTGTTTTTGGGCTAGAAATCTTTTCACCATATAATCTATTCTCAACCCACAAACCAAAGCAGTCACTTAAAAAAACATCACTCACATCATATTTATCTCCTACTCAAAACCCTGCCTGTATCCCCATTTTGTTCAGGGTAAAAACTCAACTTCTCATAATAATCCATAAAGCCCTAGTTGATCAGCCCCCTTATTATGTCTCTGACAGCACTGACTATATTCCCCCTCATTTCCTCAGCTCCACCCAACTTGTCCTCATTATTTTTTAAATGTGCCTGACAGGTTTGCCCCAAGTGCCCTTGCATCTGCTGTTCCCGCCCGGGTATCCTCTCAAGCAGACAGCTAGCTTCATGGCAACTCCGTCACCTTCTTCAAGCTTGTGTTCACATGGCACTTTCTCAGTGAAGCCTACCACTGCCATACTATTGAAAATTACAAACTTTCTTCTTTATTATTTGTTACTGCTTGTCTCTCCCCATAGAATTTAAATTCACTGATAGCACAGATTTCATGTGCCCAAACTGAGCCTTGCACACAATAAATGCACAATAATGCATTGTATAAATAACTTGAATAGAGATGTGGGAACAATATACCAACAGAGGTGGTTCCTGAAGTCATGAAGTCTCTCAGTTACAACACGTAAAATGAAAAGTAACCCAAACCCAACACTTCAAAAGTGTGTCAAGGAAGAGAAGCCCACACAGATTGTAAAACAACTACAAATGTAAGTAGGAGAAGGGTGATAAAATGAGAAAGGGAGTGGTCAAACAATGTCAAATGCCACATAAAAGATCAAATATGAAAGGGATCAAAAAGAGCCCACTTATGTATAACATTCAGAAAGCACTATAACACTAAATGTCTCTGAATTGTACATTTTAAAAAAGTGTGTCTTATGGTATATGAATTCTATTTCAGCAAAACAGGTATTAAAAAAGAAAGAGAGCATTGGTGGCTATGTTGTTTCCATTAGAGGTGAGAGGTAAGCAGGTGAAGTGAAACACGGAATAAAATCTCCCTTTCAAAGTTTGGCCATGAAGAAAAGAAAAAGACAGAGGTTAACAATTTAAAACCACAAGCAAACAAAAACAACTCAGAGTGTAGAGGTGAAGTGAGTTTTGAAGTCAAGTTGCCTTGAGTTTTCATCTGTCTCAAGTTACATACGTTATATAACATTAGTTTCCTCATCAATAAGTTTAATAATAGTACCTTTATCACTGGGTATCAGTACTCCATTTCTTATTGCTGAATATTATTTTATTGTATAGGTATACCACATTTTACTTATCCATTCATCAGCTGATAGGTATCTGGGTTGTTTCCAATTTTGAATTATTATGAATAATGCTGCAATAAACTTTCATGTGCAAGTTTTTGCATGTTTTTATTACTCTTAAGTACCTAGGAGTGAAACTGCAAAGTAATATGGTAATTTTATGTTTAACATTTTAAAGAACTGTGAAACTGTTTTCCACTGTAGCTGCACCATTTCATACCCAAACCAATGATGTATGAGGGTTCCAATTTCTCAACAGGCTTCAAACACCTCCAATTATCATTTTTTATAACAATACTTGTGAATAGAAAGTAGAATTTTATTGTGGTTTTAATTTGCATTTCCCTAATGACTAAGAATGTTGAGCATCTTTTCATGGGCTTATTGGCCTTTTGGCTACTTACTCTTCACTCCCAGTAAATATAATTTCAGAAAACTGTAAGATCAAAAAAACCTTAAGACATATTTTCAAGGGCCCAGCTTGTTGCACCTGGAATGGACATAGCCACCCACTTGTTATCTGAATAAACAAACTAATAAACCAATGAAAGATCAGAAATCAAAAATAGTTGATTAAGAGTATATTGTTTCAGTTTTTAAACTAAGAATTTGAATCCTTATACAATTTCAATAAAAAAAACTTTGCAAGAGAAAAAAAAATTGTTTTTAATGCAATTACTAAGAAAGTGTGCTAATGAATCCTATGTTCGGTATTATGATAAATGCCTACAGTAGCATTTCCAGTTTCGTAATACAGAAGTACTCTATTGGATCAATGTCAGGTAACTGGAATTTTAATCCAGTTACACTAATGCTTTAAATTAATACTTCCTTGAAATTAGAAGTGAAAAACGCAAAAAAAAAAAAAAAAAAGATTAAGTAGCAAATGATTTTAAAATACGTTGTTGACAAACTTAATCAGATATGAGTAAGACAAATTTATCCAACACTATAAATAATGAAACTCCTCAGAGGCAAATGGGTACACGGAAAATATTAGTTATTCAAGCTTGTCATCATTTTTCAGAAAGACCTGTGGGAGTATGTGACTTTCAGTCTAAATGACCGAGGAGAAAGGAAATTGACTCTACAATGTGCCTAGTTAGCAGCAAACTGAGGACTGTTTTTTTCTGTGTTTTTCCTCTCTAGGCTTACTACCAGTCGTATCATATACAGAGTCACTTACCTTGAACTCTAAGGTTCTTTGTTTTCAAGTAATAAATACTTTGGGCTCCTGGGACCCCACAGGAAAATCATACATAAGTCTACTAACCTTTACAGCTGCCACTTCATTATAAGTACTTATCCATGGTTAGTCTAAGAAGTATTGACTGCACAATTAATAAACAGGTCATTTGTTCTTTTCAACTAGAACAATGTTGTATATAAATTAAAAAGAATAAAAATACTAAACAAGAAAACCACAGCAAAGAATGCATGTCTTTTTTAACTTGCATTTGATGTCACACCAACCAACACCAAAATAACTAAAACATCTCATTTATAAATAGAAATCGTTCTGACAGTCACAATGTACAGACCCCATATAACCAGAATCAATAATAAAGCTCAATTATGTCTAATAAAAGAAAATAATAGTAAAGAGCATCAAAAATATCAAGTTATTTTTATGATAGTAGTTGTTAATTGAATTTACATTAAAACTATACTAATGCCTCTTCCTACTTAATAATATCTGAGTTCCTAGCTATGTATCAGTATTTCCATTTGTTTTTCTCTTAAAGCCATACATATATTTACATAATACTAAAGACTATATAAAAAACTGTTGCTTTTTTACATAATAAAAACATATTTGCAATATAATTTCTAGTATTTTCTACTTTTTAAAAAATATACAGTTCTTAAAGCCATCATATATCTTTAATATCCATTTCTTAAAATTGAGGTATTAATCCTAATTAAAAATTTTCTACAACCACTCTAAAATGGGAATTAGATAAAGTCTATGTAACAATAAAAATCTTTATGATGATGAGAATTTTTCATTCTATTTATCTCCAAAAAGTTTCCTTTCATTATAAAGACGTAGCTGAACTCTCAATATTGGTTACTTTTTCAGGGACAACTAGTTCAAGATTCTTTTCAGTTTTATATTCCACCTATAAGTGAAGCCATATGTTTTTTTATTTTTTCAGTCTGACTTATTTCGCTTAATCTGATGGTTTCAAGATCCATCCATGTTGTCACAAATGGAACTGAAAGTAACAAAGAAACAAAAACTCATGGCCACAGTCAGTAGTTTAATGTTTGTTCACCTGATGGTAAAGAAGAAGGTGGCTGGGAGAGTGTGGCTGGGAAGTAGGGAGGGAGCATCCATACATGGTGGCAGAAAGAGAACTGTCTCTGGATGGTTAGCACATAATGTAATACATAGACAATGCAAGAATGTGGAACTATACACCTGGGTCCTATGTCATTTTTACCAACCAAGGTCACCCCAATAAGTTTAACAACTAAAAAAAGAAGAATCTTTTCATTCATACACATATACCCATGATTAACAATATGACTTTAATTTACTGGAATCGTTACTTCTAAAAAAAGTTACAGTTATTTTGTTGGACCACAGACTTGGCATCTTGAGGAAGAAACAAGTATCCTCTCCAAGGCAGGAGGGGTCATGTTGGTGGTCCTGAAATCTCCCACACCAGAGGGACTTACGCCAACTGAAAGGAGAGCAGGAAAGATGGGGGGTGCCCCCCAAACGAGCCACAGCATATATTCCTTAAGATGGAAAGGGAGAAATCCCAGCCAGGAAGGATTCAGCAAAACCGACTCAATGAGGAGGGAAATACTTGTCTACCACATTCAAGCTGACCTTTACTATTCATTAATCACTAGGCAGCAGCTCATAAAAATATCACAGAATGATTACATTTAACAGGCAGTGAAAACAGGAATGTACATTAAGTCTGATCATTCATAACAAAATAAAAACAGTGGCTTATATTACTGCTCTATGATGAATCTGCTTTCATGTGGAGGACTTAAATTGTAAAGCTGAGGACTATAATTATTCACTTTACTGCTACATTTTCCAATCAAAACACATTTCAGAAAAGAAATAAAATAGGAAGAAAATAGTAAAGCAAGTAAATTTTGATAAGAAATAAGTGAGTTATCCATTACTCCTTTTTGGTTCACATATATAGATGTTTTAGCTGTCCTGCTTGACAGATCCTGAAATTTTCTGGATGTTGTATCAAATGAATGAACAAACGAACGAACAAACAAATGAACGAACAAACAAATAAAATAAGCTAAGGGGTAATGCAGAAAAAAAGACTAAAAATGAAAAAAAACCTTACTTTTACTTCTGTATTTGGTGGATTAGATTACTGTCGTGTTCAACACATTCCCATGAGTGAATTAAATCATACTTTGAGATGAACTAGAGCAATCTTTCTAAGTTTTGTAAGTTTTAATTTCACTAGACTACTTTGAAGTTGTTGAAAACTACACCTAAGTACATTTTGAGGCTTTTTCCCCTCTCCTCCAATTGGTTTCATTCTGGTATCTAGCCTACATTGACCAAAAACAAAGCTGAACATGGGCTGACGATAGGTGGGTGGTAAAAGGTAAAAAAGGTAAGAATAAAAAATATCCTGTGGAAGCCTGGATGGCTCAGTGTATTAAGTGCTCACTTTGTAGCCCCGGGGTCTAAGGATTGACTCTCAGCCCCAGCCTGTGCAGACCCATATGCTGAACTTGGGTGTGGCTCCCAATTTGGTTCCTGCCATGGTGAGCTTCCCATGTGGGAGGCCCCCAGCCCAGTTCCCTGCATGGCCCCCATCCATCTGTGTGGAATTAAACTGTCCTAAGCTGATGACGTACAACTATGGAGACTGCTCTGGTTCTTCCCCTTTCTCTCTCTCTGTCAAAAACAATAAAATAAATTTAAAAAAAAAAAGAATATCCTTATACCTTTTTTCATTATCCAATAAAAAGATGAAATAATGTGAGGTGAAATTAACAAATAGTATCTCAATTTAGTAATCAACTTAATTTTTGTTTTGTTTTACTTTGAAGACAATTTATATTGAACCACTGAATCAATATAAGTATTTTATATAAATATTTGTTTGCAAAAGCATATACAAACTGCTACTCTTACTTAATGCTTAAATAAAACCAGTAGAGAATATGAAAGAATACGTTAGAAGTACAGGAACCTCAACACATGTCCTCAGAGTCCAGGGATCCCCATTGATGGTGTAAAAACACTTACTGTCCAACTCTTAATGGTATATACAAATCTAACAATTCACATTTGTATAGCACTTTATATTTTTAAATCTTTTTTCATGTGTTAATTCATTTGATCATTAGGACAAACTAATGAAAAGTAACTCTACCTTATACACCAGGAAACTGAAGTTCAAAGTAAGGAAACTGCCCAATGTGTCAAAGTTTGAAAGAAATATAGACAGAATTTGAATTCAGGTCTCTTCACATTAAATCCTTGGCCCTTACTACTATACTTTTCAATAATGCTAGAGGAACCATATTTCATAGAAATTATTTTCTTATAGAAAAAACTTTCTAGGGGACAGACTTTCCAATTTGGAGCATATATATTTCTGTTGATAATGGCAACACAGACACACCTACACAATTACCATTACTTGGGTAATGAAACTACCATTAGTTAGTTATCCAAGCTAAAAATTTCAGTGCTCCATTTCTGATCTCTCCTATTTCCTATTAGTTACTATGTATTCAAGAGTCTATCTTTGAAATATCTCTAGAGTTATTCCCTTCTTTTCCCTTCCTTCTATTCCTACCAAAATTCAGGCTTAGCTTATATTATATATAATATTAAATACTGAAACAATCACAATTTGGTCTCCTATCACCATTCTCCTTTCTTCTCTATCAATCTTCTACATTTTAATTACACTTTAAAAAACCGTTCTGTCATCCCCATCCTCCTGCTGACAACAGAGAGTTCAAATTTCTCTGCACAGAATACAAGCCTTTCCGCCACTTTACCTAGCCCCACCCTTTCCGTTTCATTTCCCCTTTGCCCACAACACAAATCCCATATCACTCTCCTACCATACAAAACCACATGTTCACTGGAAATGCCATATGTAACAGTTCTTCTACTCTTCCATCTCTTCTTAAAATGACCTTCTCTAAACTTTCATTTCTATGGAATAACATTTTAACTAGTGCAAAACTAGCTCTCACTATATGGGAACTCAGGTTCAAATTAAAAAAGGGACTATTTCTTTGAATGCTGTGACTGGTACTAAGACTCTTTGCTCTCTTTACTTGTCTCCGTCTCAAAAATCTAACAAAATGCTCAATTTGTGCTGGAACTGTTTCCTCCTAAAAATAGAAGGGAAAAGCACATACCAGTGCCCACACTGCTAGCAGTAAAGCAGGGATAACACCGCTTTTCAGGAAGACTTGGGGGGACCAGACCAGCATTTCTGTCCAGAGTACCAACTTTTCTTTCTCTGTTTTATAATCTTTTTAACAGAAAATGAGGCAATAAATAATTCCACAACATTAAGAAAAATGTGCTCAACTGCATGACTGTCCTTTTGAAAGACTTACTAACCTAGCTTTCAGGTAAAATTACGCATGGTAGTGCCGTCAAGATTTGGAAGCAGGATATAACCTGAAAGAGTGGTCCTAGGTAGTATTTAAATGCTAAAATTATGTCGGTAGTACCCGTGGAACTAATAAGGCCTATACAGAGAGAATTTTAAATATTTATATGCCCAAAGATTGCTGCATTTTCTTTTGGGCAGAACAACAAAGTTTGAAGCACTCCAATGAAAGTTACCATTGGATTCACTGGCAATCAATACCAATTAAAGGCTACTTTTAAAATGTGTATCAGGTGTTACTGGAAAATGCATCCATCTGAATAGCAGCTATGGAAAAGAACTTTATCAAAAAGGGTAAATAATGTATACAATGTCCCTAGTGAGTGATGAAAACCTTGTTCAGATGACAAGCAACACATCAGCCGGAAGCTAGTGCTCAGACTTATTGGCACCACCAGTGTTTTCCTAATTTCCTAAGTGTGCATAACATCACACTCCCCAGTTGCTTTATTCTACTAAAAACTACTTCAACTTACTTATGTTCCTCACAAACCCATTTTATAATTTTAATGAGCAGTTGTAATGCTTCTTGTGGAATATTTCATATTTATTTATGCTATCATTCAAGAAATCATTTGCTGAGTACCCGTTATGGGTTTGGCACTAGAGACACATTTCTTCTTCAGGGAGGCTACAGGCCGGTGAAGGAGACAGCAGACTAGTAAGTAGGTCATTATAATACACTATAGCTATGACACAAACAAGAGGAGTCCATGAAACCTAACTCTTCCTGGAGACTGAGATAAAGGAAAGCTTTCCTAGAAGGAAGTGACATCTGACTGCTTAAAATAGAATTTAACCAGAAAGTATATGAAAATTTCAAATACGTGGCACTTTGGAGTGCGAGTAATACCCAAAGTATGGCCATGGAGGGAGAGCCTTAATTGGTGATAACTAGTCTAGGTTTATTATCACCACCCTTACATTTTCAGTACTGGGGGTTGCCACATTCAGAGGTTCACTACTTCTTCGACTATTGATATTTTCACTCATTTCATTCTGATTTATTTTACTTTAAAAATGTGACCCTGTGTTTTACTTGGGGTTGTTTTGTTTGGGAGGAAATACTATAATGTGTATTCCCACAATAATTTTTCTATCAACATTGTTATTCATTTACTAATATATATATATATATATATATGAAGCAACTTCTACATGACAGGCTTGGTTTTACATACTGGAAATATGAACACAGGCCAATGAATATGATAATATCTTATGGCAAAAAAAAAGTCAATAATAAAAGTAAAACAAAATAATGTGATAATGCTGGGGAAAAGAAAATCTAGGAGAATTAAGAAAAGCTTAGCATGAAGCTGAGGCCTGAATGATAAGAAGGCCATAGGCATATAAAGATGTGTAGGAAGAGCATTCCAGAAAGAAGGAATTGCTAAAGTCAAGATCCTTGACTAAGAGCTGTTGGGGGAGGAGGGGTAGGTACACAATGAGGTCAAATGATTAGAGAGTAACAGAATGATGTGGATGATTTCGGCCAGCGGTTCTTAAACTGTGCTGTACATTAGAGTCACCTATGCTTTTAAAAATCCAGATGCCCTGGCCACATCCCAGATCAATTAAATCAGAATCCCTGGAGATAGAGCCAGAGACCAGAATTCTTTAGGCAGGGATGTCCAATCTTTTGGCTTCCCTGGGCCACACTGGAAGAAAAATAATTTTCACATAAAATATGTGAAAACTAACGATAGCTGATGAGCTTTAAAAGAAAATATCATAATGTTTAAAGAAAGTTTACAAATTTGTATGGGACAACATTCAAACCCATTCTGGGCCACATGTGGTCCATGGGCCGAGGGTCGTACAAACTTGCTTTAAAAGCCTTCTATGTAATTTTGACTTGTAGCCCAGGCTGAGAAGCATTAACTTAAGCCATGATAAGAAATTAAAATTTTAGTCTAATTATAAAAACAAACATTAGACATTAGAACATTAAAGTTTCACATCTAATTTTTGTCAGGCACCTATACTGCTTAATTTCTATCTGGATAAACACATTATACTTTCAGAATATATAAGCTTGTAAAACAAATTCTCCTTAAGAATAACAAAAATGAAAGCAATTATTAAAACACTTCCCTCTAAAAGTTCAAATTATGTGAAATTTAATTTTTCTGAAAATGTCAAATGCAATTTTATCCATTCCCAATTCACTGCCTTTATGTATTCTCCCTGTCTACTCTAGAACACACTTGCTTATCATTTGTGAATAAGTTTGTATCTCTTGAGAGGAAAAATACATAAGACTTTTGGATAGTATCTGAAATTTGCCTACATTACCGTTTTTATTGTAACTTTGATGGTGAGATTCTTCTAGCATGGGTGAGATGAATACTTGATCCCAACCTATAAATGGCACATCATTTTGTGGAATGTAATTCTGATAAAAGTTCATTCACCCACTAAAACTACACTGGAAAATAATCTTAGGGTAGAAATAGGGTTGATTTCCTAGGACTGGTGGAACCTGAGAATCATCAAAATTAAAACATATTGATACATTTATAAGGTACAAATGACATTTGTATTATTGAAATAAACACAGTAGCATACCTTTTCTTGCAGTACATTTAGGAGAGAATGAAGTCTCCAAATGGTAGTAAAAGGTTATATTTTCCAACTCTTACTGTCAATTTAAAGTTCTTATTTCTTATATCTAATAATCATGCACTAACTAAGGAACCTAAATTAAATTGTAAGAAAAGCAAACACAATCAAGGCCAATCAAGGTTATACTCCAGGAAAGCAAACCAATCAGCAAGAAATATAGCATCTCCTCGAGCTTTTAATAGCATAAAATACAGTAACTACCTGAAGAAATTCTATTTAAAAATTAACCCACTTCATAAAAGATAAACTTGATATCCCTTTATTTACATACCCAAAACAATTTTTTATCAAAATTGCATATATAAATACTCTACCACCACCAATTTTACTTTAAAGGAATTTCAAGGCTGTAGACAAATTTTCTGCAAAGTCCATTTATCATGGAATTCACAGCATGTGAGTAAAAATGAATGACAACTTCTATGCAAACTTTTCTTCTTAAATTGGTATCTGATAAAGCCAGACAAAATAATCTCTCTATCTCAAAACAGCCTCTGAATTCCTTCTGCACCTTTAGAAAACCCACAGCCCTTCCCAACTTGTATTATACCTGGCTTCTCTTTTCTGGTAGGAAATACTTTAATTGAAATCTGGAGCTATGTTTTATACATTTTTCCATATCCACAGTACTTTTCTTTGTGCTGTTAAACACCTAATTAATGAATGTATAAAAAGACTTAACCTTTCACTGTTGAAGGTAAGGCACATTAAAGTAGCATATGAGCTTCTGCAAATATACACTTCTACATCCAAGCCCTGACTACCATTCTCTCCCTTCTTGATAAAATAAGAGCTGAGAAACAGAGGCCCTGCTATGCTCCAAAAAAGAAGGGTGAATCAAAGAGAAAGAAGACCCAATGATTAAAGACTGCAGACTCAAATGAAAAATAAACTAGGGCCACAGATCACTCAATCATTCTGTAAACAATTCTGAATATATAATATATGCCAAGTGCCTATAACATAAAAAAGCAAATGAGACATAACTCCTGCCTCCAAGTGGCACATAGGCAAAAGCTATAACACATAGTAATAAAAGCAATGCAAGAACTATCCACAGTGATATTAAGATATACGGGGGGCAAAAGTGGTCACAGAACAGTCTTAACAGGTGAATAGGAAGTAGGCTAGAAGAGGCAAAGGAGAATCCATTCTGTAAAGAGAACTATGGCTAAGATGGTCTGTCTAAGAAATGATAAGCAGGGGAAGCCGGGATGACTCAGTGGGTTAAGTGCTGATTTTGTAGCCCTGGGGACCGAGGATCATTGAAAGGGGGAGTGCCCCAGTTTGGTTCTCACTGGGGTGAGACCCCGGCCCAGTTCCTGCCCTGTGCAGCCCCGCGCCCACCTGTGAAATGAAACTATGTGGAAAAACCAATGATGTGCAACTATGGAGACTCTTCTGGGCCCTCCTCCTTCTCTGTCTCTATCTCTCTCTGTCAAAAACAATAAAAATAAATCTTTATAAAAAAAGAAATGATAAGCAAGTCTCTTGAAGCAGGAGAGCCTGCACAGGGAAAGGCAGGAGCTTAAGACAAGCAAGGGTTGAAAGGGCCTAATCATGGAGGACCAGGTCTGTCATGAAAAAGTACCTTCACTTTGTCCTCCTGGCAATGAGAATCAAGGGAGCAGTTTTAAGAAGCACAGTGGCATGATAAGATCTGTGGAGCCTTGTGGATGATGGCTGGGAGGTGGGGAGGCAAGAAAAAATGTACAAAGCTACAAAGTTTGTGTTAAAGTTCATAAATTTTGGTTATCTGATCCTACACAATGCTGAACACACATACTTAACACAATTACTACGCTGATACGGTAATCATGGAATTACTGACCTCCTTAGAAATATTAATGTTTTAGAATTTGGGTAGAAAACTAATAAACAGAACATTTTAACACCTACTTAAAATAAGTTCAGTTTTCATGAATAAATAACACTCTAAATGAAATAGTAACTTTTGTAGTGCAATTAAGATGCTAAATGAAGTACACTGATCTGAAAATATTTTCATTAAAATATGGCATTCCTATTATCTACTCACTTCATGTTACTTCTATGTTACTTTATGATCCAGTTATCAATGTTTTCATATTCCTTTGTCACTTGTTGCTGTTATAGGTTTACTATTTACCTAACGATCTAACTTTCTTAAAAATCAGGTTATAATTAATCAAACAAACTTACTGCCAATTTCACTAGGCTGCTCGCTGGAGCTCATATTATATCCCAGAGAAATTTACCTGAGGGTGAACTATGGAGGCAAAATTATGACTATGACATGAAATAAGCAATCCTATGTTAGAACTTGCTATATTATAACCCCACTTTGCATATTATTTTAAAAGATCGAACTATAGTTAATAATTCACTAAGTAACACTTCTTTAAATTTTGTGAGGACCAAATTTCAGTGTCAGTAGGGTAGGTTGATTATTAAAATGTGGTGTGCTTTCCTAGGTACCATAATCAAAGTGAACTGTGATGATTTATCCTAGTATTTTCTATTTACTTCATAGCACCTTTGATCTTGCTAAGAGGACTGAATGAAAACTGGTCCTTGACAGACCTGTGAAGATATAGCCACATTTCACCCAGGTAGCAGTTTTTTGGTCTTTTGCTTTAACAAGCTGTTGCAATGCCCAGTTCACCCACATAAACTAGCTGGATAGCAATTGTTGCTGAAAGCAGAAGGGAAACTGAAGAAACAAGATGCAGTGAACAGGGTCCAGCCCATGCAAACTAAACATCCAAAACAATCAAAAATTTTCAAAGCACATGTGGCTCAGTTATATAGTGACAGAAGACGAATTCAGCTGGTGTGGTCAAGAAGAAAGAATGCCAGAAGCTACAGTCTTGATCTTTAATGGAGTTTTCACCGTTCATACTCGCGAAGTTCAATCAAATGATTCTTATGGTTCTTGACATTTCAAAAGCTTAATTTTTAGAATCACTGGGACAATCTGTCAGTACTTATACAGAGCCAGAATTTAGAAAGAGATGTAATTTCTCTTCATTTTTAGGGAAAGGTTTTCCTCTTTTCTTACAAAAACACAGCTTTTCAGTAGATGGCCAGTTAAAACTATTACCATTCATAAATTCTGTATGTCTAAGAACTTGATACAACTTAAAATATGCCCCACCCACAATCATAATTTTGTCTTAGCCAAGAGAAAACACCAAATTTACTCCCACTAAATGCTATAACTAGGAATTCACTGAATGTTTAAATAGTAAAATTTGACAATGAAAGCAAAGATGATCAAGTTTTTCTTTTCTTTTTTAAGATTTAATTTATTGTTTTTGACATAGAGAGAGAAAGAGAGACAGACAGACAGAGACAAAGAGAAGGGCAAGGGCCCAGAGCAATCTCCACAGTTGTACATCTTCGGTTGACATAGTTTCAATTCATAGGTGAGTGTGGGGCAGCTGGGGGCCTCCCACATGGGATGCTTGCCCTGGAGGGAACCAAACTGGGGTAGGAAGCACAACCCAGTTCAGCATATGGGTCCCCACAGGCGGGGGCCAGGACCAGGACTCAATCCTCATACCCAGCGACTGCAATGCGAGTACTCGACCTGCTGAGCCACCCCAGCTTCCCAAGTTTTTATTTTTAAAACATAAATGGCGTTATCTAACGGGTGTCCCAAAATTCACGCAAGATTTGAATTTTGAGTCATTTCTGCGGTACAGTGTTGCCAATGATAAAAAAAGACAGCATGACAGCTGACAGTTAAGGGTTATTAAAAATGGAGTGCTACATGAAAGAACAATGCATTTTCATTGTTGAGCAATATTTTTAAAATAGTGAAGGTTTGGCAGCTACAGTTCACAATTTTCGTACAAAATATGGTCGGAATAGTGATTTAAGTTCATCAACTGTGAAGAGATTAATTAAAAAATTGAGGGAGGCTGGATCAATTAGTGATCTTAAACACTCTGGCCGTCCTTCAACAAGTCGTTCAACACAAAACATCGAAGCAGTTCATGAGAGTGTTGCTGAGAGTCCAGGGACATCAATTCGGCACCGTGGTCAAGAATTGGACATTTCGAGAAGCTCTCTACAGCATATTCTCATGAAAGATTTGCATCTTCATGCTCACAAAGTTCAATTGACTCAAGAACTGAAGCCTACTGACCACGCACAGCGAATAGAGTTTGTTGAATAGATTATGGAACAAGTGGATGCTGATTTTTCGAACAAAATCATCTTCAGCGATGAGGCTCATTTTCATCTTGATGGTTTGGTGATCAGAATTGGCCACCCAGATCATGCGATTTAACGCCATTGGACTTTTTTCTTTGGGGATTTTTGAAGTCTAAGGTTTATGCCAACAAGCCCACGACCACCCATGCCTTGAAGGAGGAAATTGAGCACTGTATCAACAAAATTCAGCCACATTTATGCAAAACAGTCATGGAAAATTTCAACAAAAGAGTGTAGGTGCCAGAAAAGCCATGGAGGCCATTTACCCGATATGCTATTCCATGCATAACTCTATACTACATACTTTATGCATCAATAAAAACTTTACAATTTTTTAATTATAAACCTGTGTTTTCTATCAAAATTACTTCTTGCGTGATTTTTGGGACACCCGTTATATTTCTATTGACATCTATACTTTTATTCTGTAACTTTGGAGTTAACTTGCAAACACTGGATACAAAGAAGTATGGAAGATTTTATTTTTCAAAGATAGTCGCAACAATATCTCCCACCCTAACTGCTGTTCTTACATCCCATTCGGAGGTGGGGTCTAAATTCCTTCTCCTTGGATCTGGATAAGATTAGGACAATGGGGGGTGACACTATGTGTTTAAAGGCCAGGTGATAAAATGTGATTCAACACTCACCTTCCTCAACAAATTCTGTGTTCTTGAAGCCTTTAGCTGCCACTTTAGCAGTCAGACTATGCAAAGGATACAATGCTGTGAGAAAGACCAAATATGGAGAAATCCGAGGGGCTTTGGCGCTACATGAAGAGAAACGGGCCTGCACAGCTCTGACTGCCTCAACACCTGATGCTCCAGTACCGGACACAATTGGATTGCAGAAGCAAGAGAGGCAGAGCCAGAACCACCGAGCTAAGTTCTGCCCGAAATCCTGACTCACAGCAACCATGAGCGGTGATAACTTTGTTTGGGCTATTTTAAACCATTACATTTTACAGTTGCATTTTGTTTTTTGTTTTTTTAAGCAACAGATAGCTGGAACATACTTTGACACCAAAGTGAAGTATAATTTTAAAAAAAAAGTAAACTCAAAACTTATGCATTGGCCTTAGGACCAAACAGGAGACAGCCTGATGGACTTCAAAGAGTTTAACTATGAGGGCTCTAAGAAAGAAGGGTTCTAGTTTTGAACGGTACAGAAAAGGAGACTCTTGTTACATAGTGGCAGAATATTTAGCAAGATGCCTGCCCACTACAGCAGTCCCTAAAATTTTTGGAACCAGGGACCAGTTTTATGGAAGACAATTCTTCCATGAACCAGGGGGTGAAGGGTGTTTGGATGGGGAGCAGAGAGGATGGTTTAGGTTTGATTCGAGCACATTACATTTACTTGCACTTTATTTCTATTATGATGACATTGTAATATATAATAAAATAATTATACAACTCACCATAATGCAGAATCAGTGGAAGCCCTCAGCTTGTTTTCCTGTGACTAGACAGCCCCAGGGCTAGCATTACCTCAGCTCCACCTCAGATCATCAGGCATTAGATTCTTATACGGAGCATGTAACCTAGACCCCTCACAGGCACAGTTCACAGCAAGGTTTGTGCTCCTATGAGAACATAATGCTGCCACTGATCTGACAGGAGGCAGAGCTCAGGTGGTAATGTGAGCGATGGGGAGTGGCTGTAAATACAGACAAAGCTTCCCTTACTTGTCCACTACTCACCTCCTGTTGTGCAACCGGGGTCCTAAAAGGCCACAGACCAGTTCTGGTCTGCGGTCTGGGGATTGGGGACCCCTGACCCCAATGATGTGGAAAATAGGAAATGTACCTAATGAACTCCAAGGATCAGACAAAGGAGATTTCCAAGTAGAATGCTGAGAGGAACATCAGCCTTCCTTTTGTTACTTACAATAAGACCTGGGTGCAGACAGATGAGTTTGAAAAGAAACTGTTCAGATTTCAACAAAATTTGGATAACTATGAAAAGGAGACAGGATTTGCTGGGCTTGAAAATAAAACTATTTTTCATTCCCTATCACTTGAGAGAGCAAAAGACCCTCAAAATAAGAGTGAGCCTCGGCGAAAAGATAAAATTCCAGGTGTAGTCAGAAACACCTGGTCTACAAACAAAGGTACGCATTTACTGTAAATACACTTTATTAACTTCGGGAATGTTCATGTGATGCCTCAAAGTTCCTTCAAGAAAATGGGCTTTCTAAGGATCTTAAGGGTACAAGCAGCCAACTGTATCTGCTGAACAAAACTACCAAGAATCTTAAGAATGCTATCCCATCACAGCCTCACAGGAACATATAGTAAAGGACGGATTATCTCAGGTTTTTCTGTGTACAGCTTTTGCTAATAGAGTAGATTATAAGTTGATACTTAGAAACTCAAAATATTTTTAAAGAATTATACCAGCTGAAAATAAAAGAAAAAAGGCAATACAAAATAAAAAATTGGCCTTTGGACCCCTGAACTTTCATGCATAGGAAGAAGAATGAGAGTACTAGTCAGTTATGTTTTGTTTGTTTGTTTGTTTTTCAAAAAGGATGATGATTCAGAGGATGGAAATAAGAACATGGGGAAGCCAGGATGGCTTAGTGGGTTAAGCACTTGCTTTGTAGCCCTGGGGGTCCAAGGATCGAGCCTCGTCCTGGACCCAGCCCAGGCCCCTGCGGATCCATGTGCTGAGCTGAAGTGTGGCCCCAGTCAGTTCTTGCTGAGGTGAGCTTCTCATGTAGGAGGCCCCTGGTTCGGCCCCCAGCTTGTGGGGTCATGCCTCCCATGCAGAGTCCCCCAGCCCAGTTCCTGCCCTGCGCAGCCTCCGCCCACCTGTGTGGAACAAAACCATGTCGAAAACTGATGACGTACAACTATGGAAACTGCTCTGGGCCCTCCCCCTTCTCTCTGTCTCTCTCTGTCAAAACCAGTAAAATAAAATAAAGAAAGAGAGAGAGAAAGAGAGAGAGAGAGAGAGAGAGAGAGAGAGAGAGAGAGAGACAGAAAGGGAAGAAAGGGAAGGAAGGAAGGAAGGAAGGAAGGAAGGAAGGAAAGAAGGGAGGGAGGGAGGGAGGGAGAGAGAGAGAGAGAGAGAAAAAGAAATAAAGAAAGAAGGAAAGAAGAATGTGGTGGGAAGATCCAAGAGTCACCAAGAACAATTTGTAGGAAATAGATGGAGCCCAAAATAAGCAAATGGCAGTAGGGATATGTAGGTTTCAGATTTGCTATGAAGTGTAACAGCCTCTCCTATCTCCCTTTTTGAACAGGAGGGGCTACATGCTTTTCCTGTGCTTGTCATGTGAATGTTGGGTGTGTAAAGTGCAGATAACTTATCTAGTTACTTTTTTTTTTTTTTTTTAACAAATCAACAAAGCGTTTTTATTTCTTTTTTTTTATATTTATAGAGAGTAATTGTTTTATCTTCAGTGCATATTTATTTCTATTTTACTTTTGACAGATAGAGAGAGAGACAGAGACAGAGACAGTTAGAGAACCGAACTGTGGGAACTCCCCAGTTCAGCATGTGGGTCCTGCCTGGGCCGGAGCCGGGATTCGATCCTCGGTCCTC
>PVKE010009631.1:0-16151 GCA_004027555.1 Craseonycteris thonglongyai | reverse complement strand
ATCTAGTTACTTAGCACACAACTTTTCAGAAGAACCTCTAGCTCAAGTGTTATCAATATTCAAGAAACCAGGAACCTCGTTTGTACCTGGATTTGATTTAGAACACAAGATCTTTGACTTCAAGATAATGTGGTAATGAAATGAGACTTAGGGGCTTTGAGAGCAAGAACAAGCATATTTTACACATAGAAGAACTATAAATGATTGTGGTCAGAGGATGGACAGTGGCAGACTATATTTCCTAAAGAAAACTACAATACTATCTCCCATACCACCACCTTCTTCTGATAATGTAACCTCCACCCTTCTACCATCAAGCATTGGAGTTGATATTCCTTGACCTTGAATTTTTGACTGCCATATAAGTGAAATGATGTGATTTAGAGACTAGATCATAAAAAGACAATATAGCGGTAGCTATCACCTTGTTCACTATAACACTCACTCTTGAAGCACTCAGCTACCACAACAGTAGTGTGACTGTCTTGAGGCTGTCATGCTGTGAAGAAACCCAAATTAACCCCTGTGGACAGACCACATGGACAGGCCCTGTGATAACATGAAGAGAGATGCCTGACTAGCCCCCAGTTTCTTCAGCTAAACACTGTCACAACTCGTCACTGTCTGACTACAAATGCAAGAAACCCTGAATCAAAAGCAAACAGCGAAACCCCAGAAAAATTTCTGACTCACAAAAACTTGAGAGATAATAATAGCTGTGGTTTTAAGCCACTACGAATTGGAATAATTTATTATACAACTCGAGATAGTAGAAATGAAACACACAAACTACTGTATCTCATTTTGAATACATATGGGGAATATCATAAAAATTACTAAAATAAGAATTAGTATTTTGATCAACCTTTACAAAGTAAAACAAAAATTTGCAAAGACATTGCCTATAAGTCTTTAGGTAAAATCATTAAAACCAAGAAGTGGTCAGATATTACAACCTTGCAGTATTAAAGAAAGGCAAATACATGATGCTCAGATTCAGCATTAAATAAGGGCCTGAGTCCCTGAAACCCTTCAGGATGTTTCCTGGACAGAGTTAGCTGTTCGGCACTTTTTCAGAACCAAGCAATATTCTGAGTTCTATCTGTAATATGGCTGAAGGCACATACCACTCCTACTCACCTGGTCAACTGCCAAAACAGAAGCCCCAAAACCATTTATGACACTTTAAATAACAACTTGGAAGTTTCTTCCCTGTGCAGTCTGCTGGCTCTTCGAAGTTAGTGAAATGGTCTGGTCATTGTTTGATGCTATATGGGACCAGTATGAATCATAGCATAAATGAGAAGACATAATGCACCAAACTCCAAAATACTTTTTCCAAACCTTTTATAGATCATTTATCTTAGCTTCTCTTTCACTAGGTAAAAATAAATAATCTATGGGTAGTGGGAGTGGAGGCAGTTTATCTGCATCAAGTTAGAGAAATTCACATATTCTCACTTAGGGTTCAGGATACTCCCTGACTATGAGAGACTTGAAGACATACAAAAGTATAAACCATGAATCCTATTCTGAAGCAAGTTTTAAGGCAGCTAGGGAGACTGAACCAATTAGCAAACAAATTATAAAATATCCAAATGTTAAACTGTGGTATAATATTAGATATTAGAGCCTTGCTCGGGTTTTAGAAGAAATATGCAAAGGAAAAATTAAGGGACACAGCAAGGATATCGTGATAACAATGTAAGTAGGGTAGGTCTATCTTACTGCACCCGTGATTTAGGGACAAAATTGGGAAAGAGATGATGGATATATGAGAAGACTGGTAAAAAAGACATGAAAACTAAGTTAAGAAAAGCAAGAGCATCAGGAAAGGCTGCTAAAGAAGAGTCAAGAGAAAAAAAACATATTTAAAATAATTCTTCTGTAAAAATTACATAAAAATTTTAATTAATAAAATGAAAGATAAATGCCAGGCTATGAATTCATATCTTTTTATAAATACCACAGTTTTAATAGCTTTAATATAACAACCATATATAAATTGGTAAGAAAAATACTAAATAATAGACAAAATCATAGAGCGATAACTCACGATATAGACCACACATATAAAAAAAATTTAACTTCTCTGACGATAAAACAACAATGAAAGTTTCCAGCTACATAAATCAGCACGTTTTGATAATACTGAATACTGGCAACTGTAAGGAGAAAGAAAGCATTTACACACTGATGATTTAAGTAAGAATAAATACAAACATTTTGGAAAACAATTTTGATGTATGATTTGCATCTTTAAAATATCAATATATCAAATAGTTTTTGTAAATGCCTAATCACTTTTAGTTTTTATTTTTATTTATTGTTTGAGAGAAGGTATGTGTGTGGGGAGACAGAGAGAATGAGGGAAGGAGGAGGTTCCCCCAGAAATCTCCATAGTTGTACAGTATTAGTTGTGACACGGTTTCATTCCACACAGGTGGATGTGGGGCTGTGCAGGGCAGGATCTGAACTGGAGGCCTCCAACATGGGAGGTGAGAACCTTTGCTGCTGAGCCATCCTGGCGCTTACCACTTGCACCAGGTGCTTACCACTTACAACACACGCAGCTCAGCATATGGGGTTAGGTTGTACAGGCCAAGGCCAAGAATCAAACCCTGAACCTCATGACTGCAAGGCAAGCACTCAACCACTAAGCTATCCTGGCACCCCTAAATAGTTTTTTTATTAGTAATTCGATTTGTAGAATTTTTTCAAAAGCAAGAGTTATAAAATCAAAGATGGAATTTTGACTTCAATAAATGAATTCTGAATAATCATCGAAGAGTAATGATTATTAATTATTAGGACACGTATTTAGCAGCTACTATGAACTGGTTTTTACAAAAATGTTCTTTGTATGTTATCTGTGGTTATCTGAGGTGATGAAACTATTATAAGTGTACACATACATGCATATTCACAATAAGTATATTACATAACAAAACAAAATTTGATGGATTAACCAATTGGAAATATTGGCTAATCCAACAAAATTCAATATTAAAATCAATACATCTATTAATAAATAAGCAATAAGGGGAAAATAGTAATTAAATCTGATCTTTGTAGTTCCATGTTCACCATGATCATGAAATGAAGTATATATGAAGCTGTTGCCTGCAGTTGGGGCATCTTGAATTAAATTAGAATTTTACATGCTATTTATTATGTTTAAATGTCACGTGAAACTAAACACTTCAGTTAACTAACAAAGGTAGAAGAGGTAAGGACTAAATTCTTTTCCCTAAATGTGACAAAAAGAATAATAAACTACCTTAGTAAGATTGAGTTTTTTGTATTGAGTTCACACATCTGTGGGATCACTCTATTCCAACCAAGTGATGCTCAAGTAATTTTTTTACTTAAATCAAACTTATCTTTTATAAAACACCTCCATTACTAAAGAGAAAACAGTCATTTTTATTTATCATATTCCATAGTCCAGTTCTCTCATGTCTCAAGTACAGAAACTGAGACCCAGAAGTTGGTTGACTTTCTACAACGTCAATCAATGTATCAGGACATCAAACAGTTTCTTTGAAACCTGACAACTCTACATAGTTTCTCCAACAATTCTTAAAGAGTTCCTTGCCTTCTTACTTGGTGATACAGTCTAGATTCTCAAAACTACTTGTTTAACATATGATTCTAATATGCTATCAAAAATTGAACAGGCCTCCAGAGGGCACCTCTGGTTTATTTCAGAGATGAAAAGTGCACCTTACAGAGCAGGTCACACATTAGGAAACATCTGGATTGGTGTTCAAATCTGTCTCCACTCTCAGCTTCAGCCAACGGCCCTAAAAGAACAAACATGTTCAGCAACCTGCCTTCTTGAGTTCTAAAGCTCTAAATCTCTGCAGGTGATCTGGTTTCATTTGTCAAATTGTCAAATGACAAGTTTCCATTATGTGTAATGTCAGAAGGAGTGCCTTGAAATCACTATTGGGTGATCAATCACTCCCTGTAATTCAACATTTAATAATAAATAGCAAACCCCCTTCAAAATATCATTTTGTTATATAAAGTGAGGTATACGAAGTATATAAAAGAAGGCTACCAAGTACTTTTGTGATGGTAGCTTTGACATTCAGATGGGACTAAATTACTATAGATCTTAAACTTCAATGATTCTTAAAAACTATACAAAACTTCAAAACATAACTGAAGTATTTCATCAAATATAAAACATCATTATTCATATAATACACCAACCACCATTTCATGTAGCAATAAAAAAATGCTGATTGTCATATGATGACGTTAAGATATATCCCAAATTCAGCAATTTGTTAATACTGTGTGATTTAAAATCAATTAATAAGGCACAATTGATGTTGATGGCTTTTAAGCTATTAAAAAAATAAGGTTGTTACACAAAAAAGAGAATGAGATAATGACAAAAACATAATCCTGGCTTGCAAGTAACTAAAAAGTTAGTTTATAATTATAAATTTTAAGTGTAGTAGGTATTGAAATCTTTAAAAGCATAGTAAACATTTAAAAACTTATGAAAATATTCTTTTTATATACAAGAAATCACAAAGTAATCAGAAAATAGTGATCATTACCTTCTTAGCAAACTTCTAAACTTAAAGACATAATTATGTGACAAAGTTAGAATTTCAGTCTACATGTATTTAATGAGCATATACTGTGTGCCAGGCACTGTTATAAGAACTAAAAGTACAAAAGGGAAGAAAGCAGACAAAATCCCTTACCAAAACTGAACTTACATTCTTGTGGGGAAGACTAATAAACAAGATTCAGAAGTGAACTATATGATAGGTTAGTATTAAATGCTAAAGACAAAACTAAAGCAGAGAAGAAAGATTTCTGCCCTCCTGATGCTGGTATTCCAGCAAGAACATGGGCCTCCAGTCCTAAAATGCAAATAGGATGTTCTAAAAATAATTAGGATCTTGTTAGGCTAAACTAAAAAAAAAAAAAAAGGCTCTGTGGTGCGCTATGAGTTTTCTGAGAATATTACCCAACGTTAAAGTAAAGGCCTTCACCTTTTAAACAGAACGAACTGCCAAATCTACTAGCCTGGCGATTGCTTCAAAACAAGTGTCTCAGTATCAAAATATAGTCACAGGGATTGGTAGAATGCAGCCATACAAGGAGACCTGGAGTGTACAGATGACGTATGACTGCCAAGGAAAGCTGCTGTAAAATCCACAGAGCAAGTAAAAGGTGAAGCTGGGGAAAATGTAGAACATCAAGGAAATCTGGCAGCAGAAACTGGGGTAGAGATTGAAGGTAGATCTCAAGGAAAAGAGCAAAGACCTAATTACTTAGGAACAGTAAACAAGGGTAAAGAACATAATGGTGCCAAGGCTAGAATTCACTGATCAAGAAAGATCTTAAATTCTCATCGACCCAGCACAGAAAGGATCCTAGAGCTGTCTCAAAAACCAGAGGCCCATAGGCTGTGTGACTGCCATGTGCCCAATGCCAAAAGCGGCCTTCGAGTTTTAGCATAAGGATCAGCGCTAAAACTAACTGAGGGTGTATAAAGTGACTTTGAGGTTGCTGCTTGTCAAATATTCCCCCCTGCTCACATTTCAGTGGCTAAAAAGGTGATGCAAATTTTCTCACTGACATTCTTCTATCCGATAAAAGTAGATCTAATTCTTAAATACATGTATTTTGCCTAGAACTCAAAATAGCATTTTCATTCTTTTACTTTAAAGTGTAGCCCATAAGAATAACTTTCTAAAACTTGCCTTAATTAAAAAAAAAAAAAAAATTACTCACCACATGCCAGGGCTTAGCCTTATAATGTTCCTCCCAGCAGAGGCTCAGTGAGACCTTGTCATAAGGAGTAAGGTAGACAGATATTGGGCAGGGTGGAGCCAGTGTTACCAGCAAAAGCTGTAATCACTTTGGTCTCTAGTTTCCTCGCCCTTTCTGAGCAAATAAAGCATAATTAAACCATACAACTATTATTAAGTAATGACATCTTGAACGATGCCAGGAAAGTCCAAAGATGACAAAAGGAAAATAAAGAACATCTCCCTGGATATAAAGTTACAAGTACAGTTTACACTTGTACAGCTAATGGGAAATTAATCAAACTACTAAAATGTTATTATCACTACCTCTATGGAGATAGCCTCCAAGTGAGATCAAGAACATGGTCACTCTTCCATTATGTGTGATGTCTCATATTCTCTAATAAATTTCTGGATATGTTTTACTTTCAGCTCTTTACAACCATAATTTTTAATGTTCTCACTATTTTATTAAATAGTTAAAGGAAAATCATGTTTCTTATATGGACAGGAATACTTGCAAATGGAAGTTACTTGTTCTTTAATGGAAGTTAAGAAAATGAAATGTAATTTTAGAAAATTACAGTAAACGTGGTTGGTGTACTAGCCTGTAATGGTAAGGTGGCATTCATAAATATTTCCGAATAGCTCTGGTTTTAGGATGCCTCCTCAATTCAAACACCCATTTTAATCATTACTCCCAAGAAAGATGTTAAAGGTTGTATCTCTACTTAACATATTTGAAGAATGCACAAAGGGTCCAAAAAATATAGGAGAAAAGTATCTCTCAATTCTATGCTTTCATTTTTCTGTAAGTTTACAGAACCCCAATAACTGAACTTGGAGATACTTTGTTATGGATTCCTATCTCCTTGCTGCATGTCCACATTACATAAAAATATCTCACACTCTTTTTCTGCATCCTCTTGTTACCACCCAAGATAAAATCATTATTTCATTACAGACTGACGCTATTTCTCCAAGGGCCCTCATTCCCTTCATGGAACTTCCAGAATCTGCTCCTTAATGTCTCCACATCATCTCTTAGGACACAGCTGGTTGTGTTCGTTACAATTTTCCAGTATAAGCCTACCATATAAAACACATTTCAGTGATTACATATAATCTGAATTTAGTCATCCAACTTTTAGTTTTCAACATTTACCGGTATGTGTACTTTAAAGCCAATGAAAGGCAAAAAATTCTTGGGCATCACCTTTAAATCATAAACACTTTTGAGAACATTTATGCCATATATATGTAGCCAAGTGAAGGTTTTGAAATTACCCAGTTCCTAGATTTTCTGTATAGCTCTATGAAGAGTTCATGACTTAAAGAATATCCATTGTATAATGGATTACTCATTAAAAAAAGTTGTGACCAATTCAAAATTTTGCATTTTTTTACAATATATTCCTTACCTTCTAAGTAAGCAGACATGTGCCTGTTTTTCTTATAGCAAAAAGTTTATACTATGTTTGTTCATGGGTACTTAAGTATTCTATTTTCTTCAAAAACTGAACTATCATTCATTATAATTACTCCTTGTACTATCATATTTTTGTTTCTATGCATTTTTTTTCTTGTGACCATTTTTCTGAGAAAGATAATTAAATCCATAGATTTAAACACCATTTAAAATCTAAATATTTATAAATTGGTTATATGAGAATTCTCCCTTTTATTTAGGTAGGTTTGAAGCTAATTTTAGCTTCAACATGTGTTCTCATGCAATGTATTCCCAGAACAAGAAAAATTACCAGGGCTGTAAATCAGAAACAACACAGTACTAGTTATCCAACAAGATTTCATTACTGCCACTTAACATGTGGTAAGAAAGATACTGCAACATGGCATATATCAACTTTCATCTCGTTTCAAAGTCAATATTTAAACTAAGGGATGCCAATGCCAAGACCTTGTGTTGAGAAATTCAATTTTTTTTTCTACAACTGTGTGGTCACATGTCCATTCTAAGTGCTTTGCTGGCTAATGCCTTCCCTATGTACCAATGAATTTGCTTTCCAGTGTTTCTTTGTCTTTTCTTATTCTACAAATGTTCCATTGTTGGATCACAGAGTTGTTACTTTAAATACTGTTCAGAGCTGTTGAATGCCTAAAGATGTGTTTATCATGTCAATATTCCCATGCAGAGTTGTAAACGTGAGAACACACACACACACAATTTACTCTTTCAGCCTAATCAAACTATATTTTCTTTGAAATACATTCTCCTTGAAGAACACTTCTTGTGTGTACCACCAAATAAATTCAAAAGAAAGAAAAATAAGTGCCATAAAATTTGAAAAATTTTAATCAAAGTTACTAATTACTCATATTTTCTCCAATTTATTCCAATGTTTTTAAAACTAGAGAAAGCTAGCCTAAAGAAAAAAAAAAAAAGCTTATAACTTCAATTTGAAATATCTTACATAACCCAGGCCAGAAAATAAATGGGTTTGCATGAACTCTCTCAAATACCTAGATCATTTTCTTTGGACAAAGACAGTGCACCTCAGTTTTTTTCCAGTGATAAAAAATTACATAAACAGTTAACCTTGGTGGCATGCGTACTATGTGACAGGCTTTTGGCATATGCTAGCTCAATGAATCCCCACAATAGCCCTGAGAAAGTAGGCATCACCCCACTTAAAAATAAAAAATCTAAAGTCAGAAAGGTTTTAATTTGACTAAAGGCACGATTCAGATCCAGTCTGTCTAACTGCAAAAGCAGGTCTCTCTTTGGCTCTTCTCTATTATCTAATAAAAAGTTGGACACAGAAGGGTTTAATGAATTGTCCCTCTTGCATAATAAGTAAAATATAATCTCATTTGAATTTCAGTCTCACCAAATACTGTCCAAAGTACATTTTCTTCTAGTTCTCCTATCTTGAGCAATTAAACAGGTGTTTAATTTTCAAATGATCAGTTGGTACCTATACTTTTAGGTTCCAACTTATAGGTGGTACCCAGAAATATAAGATAAGTACTCTACAATTAAGCAGATAAAGCTAAATGAGGTGACTTATCAATAAAAGACACTCTACACTATTCTTATAAAATATATATATGGTACTGGTAATAACTTCAGAAGGTAAACAAACATATGGAAAGAATGCACCTTAATATTCTGAAATATTATTCAGTTGTTTAAGGTAAGCAAAATGGGTATCTGGCCAATGTACTTGCTAAAAACATGCTTCTGCATGAAAACTCTGCACTGGGAGAACTGGATGTTAGGATCTAGCGTACGTGATATGGATAACAAATGTGATTGATGCAATAAACAAAGGAGCAGCTGGAGAAGACTTCTTAGATGAGTTGGAAGTTGCCTTGGGCTTGAGAGAAATTTAGCAATAGGATAAGGCAGATACAAGGGTACTCCAATAAGAGGTTTCAGTGAGGAACAAGGGCTGGGATAAACCTGAAACTTAAATATAGTTACATAGCTATAAAGAAATGTCAGGAATATCAGGATGAAACTCTCATTTCAAAGATAGAAAAACAAGTTCCATAGTGGCTACATTAGGCTTGTCCAACCCATGGCCTGCTGGCTGCATACAGCCCAGGACAGCTTTGAACCCAGCCCAACACAAATTTGTAAACTTTCTTAAAACATTATGGGATTTTCTTTTTCTTTCTTTTCCTTTTTTGTTTCTTTTGTTTGTTTGTTTGTTTGCAACCCTGGGTTTTACCTCATCAGCTAACATTAGTGTATTTTAAGTGTGGCCCAAGACAATTCTTCTTCCAACGTGACCCAAGAAAGCCAAAAGATTGGACAAGCCTGGGGTACATGGTCTGCCCAATCACACAGCTACAGCCAGGGCATGGGGAAAAACACTGCTCACCTGCTTTTACAGCCAATGCAATGCCATTTGTACTTGAACAGTGGTTTCTATCTGCAAAGTCACCTCAAGAGTTCATGGGGGGAGCCAGGGGAAGGATTTGCAAACACAGCAGTCATTGGACTTCTGATAAGATTTCTTTGAGAGAGGAAAAAAGAGTCCCTTTGTGTTTAAAAAGAAAAGTACTTTTCAAGGCTTCGTTAGTGACTAACATTGTTGAGTTCTGTGCTATGCGATGAACATACAAATATTAAAGAAAGCAAGGGCCTTTGCCCTCAACTAATTAATTTACTCATTCAACAATCAAGTGTTGAGTGTATTATGTGTGCCAGGTACTTAGCTACACATTGGAAAATTTAACAGTGAGTGAAAAGCTACAGGTCAGGTCTGGGGTCAGGTAAGCGAGAAGGACATTAATCAAATATCACCACAAAGAAATACAAAACACTACTATTATATGTGTCATGACAGAAAGTTGCAAGATACAGGAGAATAGATGAGCAGAACACTCCTTCAGTTTAAAGAGTCACTTTCAATGTAGAGGTGAAGTGGCTGAATCAACAACTGTTGGATAATAAGCATGCACAAGGGTCTATGGCAACACTGACTAGGCAGTGATGAACTCGGGCTGAGGGGCAAGGACACCTCACAATGAAGGTGACATTTGTGCTTCATCTAGGAGGAATTAAGAAGGACACATTCTAGTAAGAAAACAGGAAAGAAGGATACCTCAAACAGGCATTGTTACATGCAAATGGAACAGAAATTGAGTAGAATTTCAAAAAATGACAAACCATCCTAAAGAATAGATTGTCTCTAAAAAGTAATGGAGTTACAAAAATATACAAGGGCCAAATCAGAAAAGACCTTGTACATTATGCTATAAATTGGGATTTCACCAGCACAGCCTGCCACAGAAGTGATGTAAGGTCACTGAAGGCTGTAATCAGGAGTGTGACATGATCTGAACTGCATTCCAGACAACTTACCCAGGAAAACAGTACAGAAGGTAGACTTGGTAGGACTAGTGGCAAAGGGACCAATCAGAAGCTGCTACTATTTTACAAGCAAAAGATACCGTATTTTACCATGTATAGGACAATAATTTTACCTAAAACTGTTAGATCAAAAATTGGGGGTCATCCTACACATGGAAGTAACCTGTGTATTGATTTCTTAATGTTGGGTTAGAAAAGTAGGGGTCGTCTTACACATGGGGCATCTTATATGTGGAAAAATACAGTAACTAGAAACTGTGGATTGTTTAGATATCCTAGCACATGTTGGCATTCAAAAACTGTGCTAAGAGACTTAATTAATAAATGAATAGGAAATAATATTGGCATACTAGAGGAAGACAAAAATATAAAGATTCAAAAAAAAAAACAAGCAAAAATGTTATGGCCTGATAATGTCAGAAATAGGAAGTCACTGAAAGCTTTTGATCAGAGAAGTGACATAACGTGAACAGTTTAAAAAAAGCTTACTATAGGGGAAGCCAGGATGGCTCAGTGGGTTAGGAGCTCACTTTGCAGCCCTGAGGTCCAAGGATTGAATACCAGCCCCAGCTTGTGTGGACCCATATGCTGAACTGGGGTATGCCTCCCATGTGGGAGGCCCCGGTTAGGCCCCAGGCTTGTGGGGGCATGCCTCCCCTGAGGGAGGCCCTGGCCCTGTTCCCACCGTGCGTGAAATGTTTCCCACCTATGTGAAATGAAACCACGTGGAAAACTGATAACATACAACTATGGAAACTGCTCTGGGTTCCCTACCTTCTCTCTGTCTCGCTCTGTCTGTCTCTGTCTCTCTCTCTCTCTCTGTCAAAAACAATAAAATAAATCTTTAAAAAAGCTTACTATATTATATCTGATAAAATGAATAAATTATAAAATTATAAATAATTTAAGGAAGTTTATAACAAGCCATCTAAAGTAGTTCAGATATGAGGTAAAAATGTTTAGCCTGATAAGAGACCCATATAAATACAGAAAAAAAGAAAGATAAGAAGCATTTGCAAAGAAAAACAAATGAGGTCAATCAATAGACTAGATCAGAGATCAGCCAATTTTGTATAAAAAGGGTCAAATCATAAATGTTTTAGGTTTTGTGGTCACGGGGTCTCTAAGTACCTACTAAACTCTGCAAACATAGCAGGAGAGCCTCCACTGCCAGCCATAGACAAGGTCAAAGCTAATGGGTGGGGCTGTATGCCAATAAAGCTTCATTTACATAACAGGCAGTGGGCTAGATTTGGCCTGCGAACAATTATTTTGCTGACTTCAGGACTAAAAACAGCTTGAGAGGGTGTATCAGTCATGAAAATGTTGAACCATGAGTGATAGAAAACCGAAAATAACAGTGATTCAAATAAGACAAAAATTTATTTCTCTCTCATAAACCAAATCCCCAGGTAACAGGTTTGGTAGGGCAACTTCACAATTCTAAAAGACCTGGTTTCCTTCTACATCAATGGTCCACCATTTTCAACATGTGACAGTTAGCTCTTGGTTCAAGATACCTGCTGGAGTTTCAGCCATCAGATTAGCATTCTAGCAAGCAGAAAAGAAGAAGGGCAGAAAAGGGCAAGCACCTCCACTCTAAGGACAATTCTGTAACTAACAATACATTTCAACTTGACTAGCTGTCCACTGTTGTATAAAAGCCAAAAAAGATCACACTTGTTTCAAACTGAATGGCTAAGTATCTTGAGCCTTTATCATTCATTCACCCTAAACCAAAAAATATTTTTTTGTTCACCTCTTGTTTGTTGGACTGTATAAAATTTCTTATTGGCTGAAAGCTATTCAGTAAACTGTTTTCCTTCTGTCTGAAGTAATAAAACTATACAACACTATAAACATTTTCCATGTTTAACTCCAAGATACTTGGTTTTCTGGCTAGAAACAGTAGAGCTTTTGTTTTTAAAATTAAAGCAGGCCCTTATACCTAATTTGTCTCAGAATGCCAAATAGTTTTCTCTTATTATATTTTAGCATTACTATCATCTATTCTATAAACACAGGAATATATAAGAAACTGAACCCACTTTCTCTGTCCTTGAAAATGGTACATGGACATAAAGTGTAGGAAAAACAACAAGGTCCAAAGATACATATCTCTTAAATATTCAAGAATACAGGAGATTTATGATGTAAAATTAAGTTTAAAATAAGCCCAAACCATAATACCACAGCGAAATGAAGAGATATTTCACTTAGAACCAGTAACAGATAAAATATTTCCTTTCATTGAGATATAATTCAACTTCCCTTAAAAGATGATTTATGACTAAAATTGCAATGATAAAACCAAAAGACTACGTTTCTGGTTTTTCATATTAGCAAAAGAGATCAAATTTAAGCACCCCACATAATTCTAACAAGTTAAGAAAATTAGTCCTTAGGGTCATACAGTAAGTCAATATGTATTGACACTAACTCTCAATTTAAACAATAATTCCAGAACTACTTAGCTTTTAGTTTGACAATGAAAACATGCAGAGAATTAAACTAATATTTAAATCTTTGAAAACTAATTATAAATTATCTCTCATAGTGACCTTTTTATTTTTTACTATTAAGAGGATCGCAAAAATAATAAATAATGCACAAAACTTTCCAAGTTACAACTAAAGTCATACTCTCTACCCTAGATTTTATTTCAGATATATCCTAACTCATATAATATTTTTATTACCTGACATTTTAATCAAAGATCAAAAACTTCACTACTATCCAAAGCATTTCCAAAGCTCTGTGAAGTAAATTAACTTTATGAAATGGAACTCAACTACATATTTTGTAATGAAATTTTATATTACATCTCAAGAAAGAATGCTGTCCTTATAAAGATAGCCAATATGGTTCAGACAGTAATAATGGTAAAAATATTTAAAAGAAATGTGAGAAGAAAGAAATATTTTAATAATCCAAAGAATATCCAACTTTCAGGAGTCTCTGTAAAATACTTACTGACTCTCAGGGATTACCCAAGAAGCCAACCAGACTGATCTGGGAAGGACCCTTAGGCCTTAAAATGCCCTCATTGGAAGGAGAGAGAGCATGAACACATTGCGCCAGTGTGCTCCATATGTCTTACAAGACTGCTAACCGCCTAACCATTATCATGGATTACAACAAGAGCATTTCAAATGCTTTGAAATGGATGATTCACTTACATGAGTAATATGTAAATACATGCTTACTTTTCATATTTAAAATGTACAGAAATTCGTAGAGTAAAAGAATATTGATGTCACTCTCCAGTTTAGCATTCTCTAGAATAAGACAAAAAACCCAACCCGGTACTTTAAAATCTTGTCTCCCTTTATCGTATAGGCACTTACTATCTCATGGCTTACAAATGTGACGCTCTTTTCCTGCCAAATCGGCTCGCTCACATTTTTCCATCCATGTCATGCTCCTTCAAAATTCAAGATTTTATTTATTTATAACTCCTGACCTTTTCTCTAAACTTGCACTACCATCCTCACAAACCCAGTTAAAACCTTAATGTTCTCATGTGACCGATCCTGTATATATCAGACACCACTTGAGAATTCTTATGCTATAAGCAATAAACATTTTTGAATAACAACTAATACTTTGGACCTGCTATTATGGTTTGAATTGCATTCTCCCAAATTCATATGCTGAAGCCCTAAGAACTTCAAAACATGACTGTGTTTGGAGATAGGGCCTTCAAAGAGGTAATTAAGTTAAAACAAGACTGTGAGGGTGTACCAAATATAACTGCTTTCTTTATAAGAAGAGATCAGGACACTGAGGAGAGAGAGACACCAAGAATCCATACCCACAGAGGATGACCACGTGAAAAGGCAACAAGAGGACAGCCATCTGCTACTGCAGGAGAGAGGCCTCAGATGAGCCTGACCCTGCCAGCACTCAGTCTTGAATTTCCAATTTCCAGCATTGGGAGAAAGTCCATTTTTGTAGTTAGGCCACTCAGTCTGTGGTATGTAAGAACAGCAGCCCTAGCAACACAATACGCCTACCTGTCACATGCCCAGACACTGTGTAAAGTGTCCTTCTTTATGTTCACCAATCACTTAATTCTGAATACAGCTTTATGTGGAAAGTGTGGTTATGATTTGATAAAAACAGAAAGAAATAAAGTATGTGTTCATTTGTTCAAGGTCTCAAAGTAGACCTTCGTACAAAGTAGAGTCTAGGTCTACTCTCCTCTAAAGCTAACACCATGTTTGAATGACTATATGTAAGTGATCCGAAGAGCACACGGCTACTAGTAGTACTGCTTTTTCAGTAGGATGTTGATGGATGATGAATTAATGGATTGAGGATTAGAGAGTTTCTTTTTTTTATATATCTATCATGATATCATCTACATGTCATATATGTTATATATAGGGGGGTGCCTAAAACATGCATACACATTTTAGAAGATGTTATCTATATACTACTTTCAAAGTTGAATAAAATTACAGTAGCAATGTGTAGTATGACATTCATTCAAAAGATGGCATTAATCAAACAAACGCTAGTGTTACCATGCGAAAGTCAGGACAGTCAAAGAAAATGGTAAAAACAAGGTTGTCATTTGAGGATTGCAAGGCCATTTTGAGGTGGTATTTGAAATTCAAGAACATTGTGGAAGTATGACAATGGAGGCTTAAGTATGCAACAGACCCTCCAACACACTTAACAAGTACATGCATTTGTGATAAGTTTGAGATGTATCTGATAGCAGCCAGCATACTTCACTAGTGCAAAAGCTTGCATTTAAAAAAAAAAAAAAAATCTTAATATCCTTGAAAAAAGTACATTTTACATTGGTAATATTTTACTATCATGATAGACATGTTTTCACACTGTTATATCACTAAAATCAAAACATGTATTTTAAAGGTGATGATATATTTTAATTCACTAATTGAAGCTACATGTTATCGCCTTGATTCTAATAAAAAAAATTAAAATAAACCAATGATCACAAAATCATCTATGAAGCCTTCTTGTGATGAAATAAAGGAATACAGGAAAGGTAGGCCAGCTTAAGAAAAATGGTTCTCATCCAAAATTACAATGCAGACAATGGGGTGAGGGAGGGGTGCAAAAAGGAGTAAATGAAATAGCAAGTTTAGCAGGGTAAGTACTAGAGCTCATTTCAAACATCCTGAAGTCTGGTAAGTAAAAAGACAAAAAGGAAGAGCCACAAAGAATTCTTAAACACATTTTTCCCCACACACACACTGCAAAATGAAAAACCACCCAACAGGGGCAGACTCCATAGGCACAGTGTGTCTATCAAGTGGAAGCCAGTCTCACACATTATAATCACACCTCATATACTGCCACAGAAGGCAGGCCTCCTAGGTGAGGCATCAAGTTTCACAGCCATGCTCAAACACAGGATTGTTAACACTAATCCACAGCAAGATCTGTGAATGAGAAGAAAGATAGGTAAATACCCACATGAAATATGACCCCACTTAGAGGACTCAACAACACTTACCCTGTTGATTATCTGTTATTTTAGCAAATGA